>JAAGKR010009158.1:0-17500 GCA_011419295.1 Clarias macrocephalus | reverse complement strand
TCTCTCTCTCTGTTTACAGCTTGGTGCGTTTATGTTACGCTCGTCGAGTAGGAAGTGCTTGGTTTACGTTGAGTAAACATCGTGAGGCCGCGGTGGTCTTAAAGTTTACCTGCTGCGGTTAAACACAGCACACAGTACAGGAAGACCCGGCTGTCATCCCATGGCGGAGCTCGACGCCGTACCTGCCATCCATCAGCCAGGATGCCTGTTTGCGTGGCTTTAAACAATTTTTCCGGCATTCAGGGCCAGGCACAAACACATACACACACACACACACACACACACACACACACACACACACACAGCATCATTTTTATCCTCGTAAAGCGGAAGCGCAGGATCTCTGCTCAGCCATCATGAGGAGGCTCCGATTATCCGCGCATGAATCATTATAATCTGGGGAGGTAGGATTGTTAACGACACTTAGCGAGTATTGCTAATCCTTCTCGTGAGAGGAACGTAGCTGTGAGTTGCCTCGGATTTTGATCTTATTGATAAAACAAACAAGACGCCGTTTCAATCAGACTTCTGAAAGCTTTCAAGACGGAAAGGAAAAACATACGCTTAAATGAAGAAGATGTAAGAAGCTTAAATCTCTCTACAGTCGACAGGTACTTGAGTGGATCAGGCGCAACGGATCAGTTCTTCGCGTTGATAAAAAATAAAAAAAGAATAAAAAACCGTTAAATGAGCGCTCTGTTACTTATAACGGAAAGAGATCGGATCTAGACTGTGCATTAGCTCCGTTTTGAATATTAATAATAATAATTATAATAATAATAATAATAAGTGATTTGGATTTTGATGGTTTTCCTCTCAAGCCATTAGGAAACTTTAATTTAAATAACACACGCAGTCTTTACATGATATGGCAGATGGCTAGCACTGTCACCTTGCACCTCCACCTCCTGCCTGACCGAATGAATCTTTAAATGATGACTGCATACAGGATACATCAGCATGTGATCAGATGTGCTGCAGACACCCAGGTTAAAATAGGTTCCTTGTTAATCGCTAGCAATGTCTCTCACCAAGGGAAACTAGTCTCTTATGAATACACCTAGAACACGATGGATGTACCAAATGTAGTGCAAAAGTGGGCAGAATTAGACTAGAAAGATTAGATTAGAAATCTTTATTGTCCACACAAATATTGTCACAAACAAATACACGAAACCCCCACATCATGGATCAGGACACCTTAATGTACTAAAGACATACAGAACCAATAATATTCAACCACAATTTCAATACCCATACAATAACAAGCAATTGTTTATTAACTGAAGTAGGCTGAAGTAGGGGCGACTAAGACATGGTTAAGGGCTTTGCTCAAAGGCTCAACAGTGGCAGTTTTGGAGGTTCCTATCAGTAACACTGAGCCTTGCAAATGACGCTCACATTACAAGCCACGTTGCTCAATTTCGTATTTGTGTGCCATGATGGCTCACATTCATAATTACAACTGACTCCAACTATCTGACTCGCGTGTCCTCTGAAAACACACCATATTTGTTCAAACACTGGTTAATTTCAAACAATTTCTGCAATATTAACGAAAATATGCTTGCAGTTTTGCTCTGGACGAAGACACCTCAAATTGAAAAACTTGTGCTCAAGCTATAGTAACAATGAGCTGGCAGGGATACAACTGCAAAATGTTGCCGTTACCATCTCACTTGCTGTGCTTTTTATTCACTGATTCACTGAGTTTGTGAGTTCGCTCGTGTATTGACAGCATTTCACTGCACTGCTTCCCGAAACTTCTCCTGCTTGACTTAAAGCTCATTCTTTAAATGTTTCCAGCTCAAACCCGGGTCATGTAGTTCTCTCGTTCAGCAGAGAGAGAGAGAGAGAGAGAGAGAGAGAGAGATTTCTGGGTCCCGGGTGTCCCGTCTCATTTGTCCTTTAGAGATTGTGGAACTAGGTTCGGGTCCAAGGATAAGATGTTCCTGAGAAGAAAACTTCTCTTGACTCTTCAAAGCCAGGGAATGTTATGGGAATTGTCACTCTCTACCAGCAGCGCTATAAACACACACACACTCTTACACAAACACACACACACACGCGCGCGCGCACGCACCACATACTCACACAAACACTCTCCCTTTAGGGAAAAAAAAAAAAAGCAAGAGGGACATCCAAAAGCATGAGCCGTCTTTATATATATATATTGGTATTAATAGTATAAGGAGCAAAGGGAGAGAGAGAGAGAGAGAGAGAGAGAGAGAGAGAGAGAGAGAGAGAGAGAAGGACAAGCCTAGAAGAATTAGAACCTGATATTTCATAAAACAAGGATGAGAAGAATAAGAGAGGAGGACAGACAGAGAGGGAGAGAAGGAAAGAGGAGAAGAACCGTCAATACGAACGTGATTGACTGCATAGAAGAAAAAGGCTGATGAGGAGGAGGAGAGGAAAATGTTACTTAGCAAAACCTCATGAGGAGGAAGAAAGGAACAATGACGACGAAAGGAAATGTGCAAAAGGAGAATAACTCTATATTAGTGGGAACATAATTCACTTCAAAGGAGAAGAAGAGCGAGACACTGGAGCTGCTGGAAGAGTGCGAGAGTCAGACAGGGAAAGAAAACAGGAGGAGGATGCTGATCTGCAGAGTACAGCCCCATCTACAGGCCACACACACACACACACACACACACACACACACACACACACACACACACACACACACACACTACAACTTTTAAAATGGACATTTATTAGACAGCTATAGAAACGCCCAGAGTCGCAGGTTTAAAACACAGCTATACAATCAGACACCAACAACTACAATAATAATAATAATAATAATAATAACTGTAGAAATTATTCATTCATAACTGATGCAATGTTTTTTATACATATAAATCTATTCAAATGAATGAACTTAAATCAATTACTCACACATTGTGTTTACGAACATTTGCATGCAAATGAAATAAAATAGATGAAATAAAAAATATTATAGAATATTAAGAATATAGTATTTCGATCCTGAAGAAAAGCTTCAAAACAACACATTAATTATCATTAATATTTTTATTAGATAGGATTTTTAAAAACTATAACTGTTTTATAAACTATTTAATAAAAGTATGAAATAATACTGTAATTTTTGCAAACATAAAAGTAAAAAGTTTAAAATATATTAAATATTATATTTTAAAAGCAAGGGCAACTTTGATCTTTTTGTTTGTTTGTTTGTTTGTTTGTTTGTTTGTTTGTAGTTTTTTTTTTTCATCGTAGAGAGTTGAGGCGTGTCCTTTAAATTGTTAACATAGAAATATATGCAGATGAGCTTGAGACCAAGTTCTAAAATCCATTTTCCACTTGTACACACGTGTACTAGTTAAAATAAAAAATGATAAATAATAAATAAATGACGCAGTTTTACACTCGACAGCTTCCGCGCCTCTTCCTTAATGTGCACGACTTCGTCATGTTTTTTCTTTTGTAAATGAGAACAACTATATTTCATGTACATCGTGTGACAGTTAATTAGATTAAGATACTAAGAAATGAATCCAAGTTTGTACTAAAATGTATCGAGTAACGAAAGCAGGAAACTTCCGCCAGCTGCTCGAGTGACAGTGAAGGTTTGTTTGCGACTCTTGTCTTGTGTTTTTTTTGTTGTGGTGGTGGTTTCTCGGCATTGTCGCTCAGCAGAGCACATGTGTGTGTGTGTGTGTGTGTGTGTGTGTGAGTTGTGAAAGCGGAGCTGACAGAGCAGAACGGTGCAGTCATTCCGGCCGCACTGCTTTCGCCTCACCACTGACTCCGGCGCGGCGAGCCTCACTTTACAGCTGACACCAAATCAATGCTGCTTTTCCACCTTATCAATTAAAGCACGTGTAATTACAACCGTGCACAATCACCCTTCACAAATACCCTGTCTCTTTCTTTCTCACACACACACACACACACACACACACACACACACACACACACACATACAGATCCAGTGGCCTTTTCCATTCCAGCACTCAAGCCTGTATCTACCACTTCATCTCACACTGGCTGCTTTCCAGGTGTGAGAGATACTGTAGGTGTGTGTGTGTGTGTGTGTGTGTGTGTGTGTGTGTGTGTGTGTGTGTGTGTGTGTGTGTGTGTGTGTGTGTGTGTAATGAGCGATGCATTGTCTGACACAACTCGTTCCGCACCTGATCCGAGAGGTCTTGTGTGTGACGCCGCTCTCGTGGCACCCTGACAGGAAGTTTGGGATTCTGCCAGGACTGAAACATCTGTCCTCTTCCACGCCGGTCCGTAACATCACACGGCACATGGTGGAGGTAAATGAAAAATGAATACGGATCAACACCTGTGCGCTGCTGTATGTGTGTGTGTGTGTATTTGTGCATGCGTGAGGGCACCTCCGCCAGAGCAGATGGGCCTAGCGGAGCGATTAGCGGCGCATTACCTGCGCGTCTGTTTACAAACAGGAACAATGCAGGCCGCACTAATAACCTGCAATCAAACATGACAATTAATATCAGCATGCTAATGGCTGCCTTCACTCCTCTCGACACCGCCTGGAGCGACTCGCCTTCTGACAGGAACTCGGCTACACACACACACACACACACACACACACACACACACACACACACACACACTATGCACCTGTTTGAAAAGAAAGATGTTGGAGTTTTGAGAACTTCTTTTCATCATGTATACACTTTCAGTAATGGCAATTTTGCTGCGGAAAAAGTCAAATAAAGGAGGTGTGGTCTCAAAGAAAATGGGGCGTGGCTTCAAAGTGAAAGGGTTGGAACCTCCCAGTAAAGAAAGTGTCTGTTAGTGGGTGTGATAGCTGTATTGGTCCGTGCCATTTAAAGAGGTGTGGCTTTTCTGATTGTCAGTTAAAGAGCAGGGGGTGTGGCTTGTCAGGTCTAGTCATTTAAAGAGTATGCCAGTCTGTGATAGTGTGAGAGGTCTGGCTTATGCGTTTACTAGTAAAAGCGGTATATTTATGTTAATTCTAGTTCTAATCAAGGAGGTTTTGGTCTATATGTACTTGTTATTTTTAGCTTTAGGGAAGAAGGCGTGGCCTATACATGATTGTTCATTCTAGTTCTAGTGAAGGAGGCGTGGCCTATATGTAGATGCTAATTCTAGTTCATGTAAAGAAGGTGTGGCCTATATATGATTGTTCATTCTAGTTCTAGTAAAGGGGGTGTGGCCTATCCTATATGTGCTTGTTATTTCTTGTTGTAGTAAAGGAGGCGTGGCCTATATGTAGTTGCTAATTCTAGTTCACGTAAAGGAGGTTTGGCCTATATATGATTGCTAATTCTAGTTAGAGTAAAGGAGGCGTGGCCTATATTTACTTGCTAATTCTAGTTCTTGTGAAGGAGGCGTGGCCTATATGTGCTTGTTATTTCTTGTTGTAGTGAAAAAGGCGTGGCCTATATGTGCTTTTTAAATCTAGTTCACGTAAAGGAGGTGTGGCCTATATATGATTGTTCATTCTAGTTCTAGTGAAGGAGGTGTGGCTTATCCTATATGTGCTTGTTATTTCTTGTTGTAGTGAAGGAGGCGTGGCCTATATGTAGTTGCTAATTCTAGTTCACGTAAAGGAGGTGTGGCCTATATATGATTGTTAATTCTAGTTAGAGTAAAGGAGGCGTGGCCTATATGTACTTGCTAATTCTAGTTCTTGTGAAGGAGGCGTGGCCTATATATGCTTGTTAATTATATTTCTAGTGAAGGGGGTGTGGCCTATATGATTGTTCATTCTAGTTTTAGTGAAGGAGGTGTGGCCTATCCTATATGTGCTTGTTATTTCTTGTTGTAGTGAAGGAGGCGTCGCCTATATGTAGTTGCTAATTCTAGTTCACGTAAAGGAGGTGTGATCTATATATGATTGTTAATTCTAGTTAGAGTAAAGGAGGCGTGACCTATATGTACTTGCTAATTCTAGTTCTAGTGAAGGAGGCGTGGCCTACATGTACTTGCTAATTCTAGTTCTAGTGAAGGAGGCGTGGCCTATATATGCTTGTTAATTCTAGTTCTAGTGAAGGAGGCGTGGCCTATATATGCTTGTTAATTCTAGTTCTTGTGAAGTAGGCGTGGCCTATATATGCTTGTTAATTCTAGTTCTTGTGAAGGAGGCGTGGCCTATATGTGCTTGTTATTTCTTGTTGTTGTGAAGTAGGCGTGGCCTATATATGCTTGTTAATTCTAGTTCTTGTGAAGGAGGTGTGGCCTATATGTGCTTGTTATTTCTTGTTGTAGTGAAAAAGGCGTGGCCTATATGTGCTTGTTAAATCTATTTCTAGTGAAGGAGGCATGGCCTATTCATGCTTGTTATTTCTTGTTGTAGTGAATTATTAATGGCTTATACTGTATGTGCTTGTTAATTCTAGTTCTAATGAAAAAGGTGTGGCCTATACGCAGCGGTAGGGAGGTTTTGCTCATGTGTCCGTTATTTCTAGTCCTAAAGTCCTATTGAAGGAGGTGTGGTCGGTTCTCTTATCAGTTGAAGAGGGTGTGGCTTATGGGGTTAATCCTCATTAAGAGTCTTCATGTGCTTTGTGTACATCTCTCTCTCTCTCTCTCTCTCTCTCTCTCTCTTTCTCAGAGTGCCCAACTGTAACAACAGCGCTTCATAAACACTGGCGCATTCCAGACTGCTGATCTCAGAGAAACGAGTCCATCACTGAGATACAAATATTTACCCTCAGTGTGCATACGTGTGTGTATGTGTGTGGTTGTATGTGTGTATGTGTGTGGTTGTGTGTGTGTATGTGTGTAAGTCTGCAGAATGAGAGAGAGACTCTCAAGGCTCAAACATAGTGCTCAGATTTCAACTTTCAATTTTGCACAATGACAAGAATTACGTCTTATAATTTAGAAATACGTCTTATGTCCAATTCACTCACAGCATCATGTCTTCATTTCTTAGAGACAGTCCAGACAAACGATGAAGAGTATTTTAATTGAACCCTACAGCACGCGTGTCTGGCTTTTTGTTAAAGGTTTGTTCCTGCGGGTAAGAACGGACTGTGACATGTGAAATAAAGCGGTGTGTGTAGACCGAACCCTGTGTGGTCTGTACTGAGCCGAGGAAACTCAGACTTGGTTCTGGGTCACGCTGACATGACGTGCAGCCTGCAACCTCACGTCATGCTCAGGTCAAAACGGTCTGCTTTACTAATAACAACAATAAAAAAAAATAAAAAATAACTTTTCTTTTTTTTTTTTACATTTAGACTTGAAGTCTTTTTGAAGGGATTAGGATTACAGATACTGTTTTGGGAGTAAAAATGTAAAATTGACCTATTAGACAAAATGATTTATTCTTTTTTAGTTATTTTTAGATATTCAGGAAGGTCTTCTGTATGTGGATAGAAACAAAGGAAAGTCATAAAAGAAAGTTTTTGAACTTTTTTTTTTCCTTTTTTTATTGTCCCAGACGTAAACAAGAAAATTAAGTTTTATTATGGGACTAAATCATTGATTATAATATCACAAAAAAAGGAAAGAAATAAAATTACACATTTAAAGATCAAGTGTGTAATCAAAAAAGAAAGAAAGAAAAAAGAAAGGAAGAAAGAATTAGGACAAGCGCTCTGCCAAAGTAACTCTATCCACTAAGGCAGTGGTTGTTAATTCTGACCTTTCGCCAAGTTTCACTTCACCACCTCTCCAGTTTCTGCTCCGTTGCAGCGCCGCTGCCGACGTGAGGGTGAGCGAGAGTGATTTTTGGGGTGAGTGGGTGTGATTGAGGGTGAGTCCCGCCTGATAGGTTGCTATGGTCAACAAGCCTCGTTCATGGGTGACTCTCTCTCTGCGTCAAAAGGTCAGCCTGAGCCTGTCGGGGGGTGAAAGGTGAAAAAGATGGAAGTGGGGGGGCCGTAGGTATGGGTCAGTACGCCAGTCCCATCTCATAAATCTTATTTTACACACCAATCACAGTCAACCAACCGGCGCAGCATACGGCCTGAGCTTTGATGAAGGGTTAGGTGACGTGATCCGTGCGTTCACCTTGAACACGCGTCATTAAAGATTGACCACCATTAAAAATGAGCAGTAATTGAGACTCACGGCGCGTAGGTCTCCATGTGTGTTACATTCTCTGCTCTAGTGCATAATAATTACTCGATTTGTGAACAGCCTGCACATCTCCAATAGGCTCTAACATGCATGTTTTACTAGATAGAACCCAGCAAGGGAGGGCTATAGTGTGAGTTCTACACACACTTTAACCCCTTACAGTTCCAGTGTAGAGATTTTTTTATTTCCGTATTATTCAATAACTATGATGAATGGTTTAGTATCTACAGGTGATGAATAGAAGGTAGTGTGAGGTATGTATGATTGGACCTGTAAGTGAGTCTACCAGATTGTTTGTAATAATAATAATAATAATAATAATAATAATAATAATAATAATAATAATAAAGGATTTAAAAATCCTATAGGTTTTAATAATTAAAAAAAAAAACAGATTTTCTTTTAAAGATTCTCTTGTCCATTGGAGATCTTGTGGATTTTTGTTTGTTTGTTTGTTTGTTTGTTTGTTTTTCTTTTTGTTGGTGATTTTCATAAATTTTCTTAAAGAAAGTCTTAAGGGTAACCTTGAAATCATTTGAGAATTTCTTAAATTTATTATAGAAATCCTCTTAATATTCTTAAAAGTACATTTGGATATTTCCTTAAAGATCTTTTTGTTTTGTTTTGTTTTTTTGTTTTCAAAAATAATAATAATTTTTATAGTTTGTATCATTTAATCATTTTTCATTAAATTTCATTTCTCTTTTTTTGTTTGTTTGTTTAATCATTAATTAATTTTTTTTATCCTTAGTTTAAAGATGTTTTTTTTTTTTTTTTAGAAATCTTCAACTGTTTAAATTTTTTATGGATTAAAAAAGGATGTCTTTGCAATTTTTTAAATGATTCTTTTGAAATGTATTCAAATATCCTGTACACTTCTCATTAGTCATATGCTTGGTCTCCTGTATTTTTTTATTACTATAAAAAAAAATTAATTCTTTAAAGTGTTTTTTTTTTCTGTTTGTTTGTTTTTGTTTGTTTTTCCAAAAGACTTCCCATGTACAAAGTTTCTTAGAAGTACTTCTTGAAATGTTTTCAGGACTTTTGTTGAGCCAATTACCACACAGTCTTCTATGGAGAGAGCGGTCTTGATGAAAAACATAGTCAAGTCCAGGAAGACCTGGAGAACTGATGATCACCTTCACCAGTAATAGTGCCACTAATTCTCAAGAACGGAAGCATATAACAAATACTCGTAGTATCCGAGCACCAGCAGGACCCACAGCAGTGTACTGATTGAGACGCCAACCCATTCCGTCAGGTACCAGCTTGGGACAGAAGAAGTAGACGAATGTACGAATCGTTGCACATTTTATTGGTTTATAGTTAGATTTAATGTTGTGGAACCTCCAAGAGACAAATGATTTCCTGTTCTTACTTATGTTATAGCTGCAATAAACAACCATTTCCTCCCATATTAGAAACAGCATATTTATATTTAATAACCTACTATTCATGTTACAGCTGGAACTACTTTCCTAGCAGTTATAAAAATAAAGCATCTTTGGACCAATCAGGTTCAAGCATTCGTCTGTGCTTAATACATAATATATATTAATGGATAAACTGTAATAAGCAGACATGACATATACTGTATGCAGCTAGTTACTAAAAGATGTCCTTCTGACCCAGTCTGTCATGTTATTTTGCAATACAGATATTATAGAACTACGCAGTATATCTTATCTTCTTATGAATTATTTGCAGTATAAACTATAGTAGCCCCAATGGAAACAAAACCCCCAAATCACCTCACATGATCAGAAATCCTCATGATGACTTCAGCCTGAGGAACGTGTGTGGTTTCGTTCTTGCTCAATTTTGGGATCTGTATCTGCCCTTTGTCAGAGCTATAGGGGTAAAAATAAAAGGAAGAAGAAAAAAAAAAGAAGAAAAGAAAAGAAACACTGGTTGTTCCTCTTTAGTGGGCGGGGCTGCTTTGACTGACATGAGATTTGACAGATGCTGCCTGAGCCGAGGTGAATTCTTTTGAACTCTCGATAAACAACACGGCCATAATGAACTCCACATGCCTTGATGTGTGCATGCGTGTGGACGCGAGTAAGCGTGCCCGCCCGTGTGGTACCGGTGTGTATAGGAAAATGTCAGGCTGATCAAACCGCTCATCTCCACTGGGCTACTCGCGTATGAAAGCGATACCCTGTCAGATTTACTGTAGAATAAATATTTGAATCAGCACTGCACTGCCATTATAATCACACGGAGCACGCTCGGAGTCCTTCTGACTTCTTCTGCCTTTCCTGAGGCCGCGCTTCAAATGAGCCGTTTATTTATCGACGCTCGGCCCACCTGCAGACGACGAGCTAACCATGGAAACGGTCTTCCAGAATTTTTTTTTTTTTTTTTTTTTGCTGATCACTACCTGATTCGGCTCATCAGCTAATCATCGAGCGCTTCACAAGTGGAATCAGGTGTGGACACAACACGAGCTCATGATTGCGAATTCAGACGAACACACACATAATGCCACCTGGAGGTCGGAGTTAGTTAGCGGTTGTGTCGTTTGTTTGAATGAATGGAATGACATTCGATAAGAATCTCATGTGGCAAAATTCTGTAAATGATGAGTAGTACCTGGTGCTACGGTCTCTATCTGCCAACTACTGCTAAGGCCAGAAGGTGTGAGCGCTCATAAACACGAACTAACTGAAAAAGAAAAATTTGAAAAACTCAAATGTTAAAAAAAAACCTAATATTTGTGAATACACATTTGTCACAGCATTTCTCCTTCTTCAAAAAAAAAAAAAGACTTCAAGAGAAAAAATAAAGAGATGGCTTAATGGATTTCCATACCCAGTGTTCTTCGCAATGGTATCCTGATTCTTTTTTTTTATTTTTTTTTTTATGTGTGTTGTCATGATGAGTCATTTTGCTATGTGATGGTATGATCTGTTGCTATTTGAGGTCTTTTAGCGTGCTTCACTTTGTTCGACTTTGTCCTATTTAAATGATTTCTAGACACAACAGGTCTGGCAGTAATCAGGCCTGGTTATGGGAGGTAAAATTTAAATCAGCTATCCAAAAAATGTGGTTAATCAAAGTTATAAAGTAATATTATTTTTAAATAATCGTAATCATTTAAGTGTGACAAATATGTATAGGTAATATGGTAAAAACTTTTACACACCACTGTAAAGGATGATAATAGTACTAAAGACAACACGGCTAACTGTATGATAAAATATCGCAACTTTTACAAAGAAACGGCAGAAACATGATAATCAGGGAGTAAAACGCATAAAAAATTCTAAGGTGGCTAACTTTAATTTATATGCTAATGTTAGTAAGCATTTGATTGAACTCCGTCATCTCGTGTCAACTCCTCCTACATTACTTGTGGTAAGTTAAACTACATTGATTGCGAGACAGCTAGCGGTTTGACGCAGCTGCATTGCGGCTGTCAATCAAGTCAGCCACACCCCTTATTATGTCTACTTTTTTTGGTATAATATAAATTAAAATGATACGTTATGTAAAAATACCACCTCATACAGTTGTCATGAATCGGAAATCTAGCTATAAACCAAAAGTGTGTTTTGTATCAGGGTGTAAGCTTTTTTTTTTTTTCTGTTGTAAATTTAGACATTTTAGCATGGGGATCTATGGAGATTGACTCCCTTTTGGGTCCAGCTCCTAGTGGGCATTCGAGGAATTGCACAGTTTGACACTTTTTTTAGTTTTTTAGACCTGGAGGTGGTGGAGCCTATACTGTATGTGACTTAAAAGAGATAAACAGAATAATTAAAAAATCATTAAAACATTCATGTGAAACATTAAATCATGATGTGATCATTAAAACATTGATGTGAAACACGGCAATTAAAACTTGCCATTTTAGGACAATAATTATCTTTGATGTGGTCACTTTTGGTGCTTTACCAAAACTTCTCTTAGTCGATTATTTTCCTAAAACAGCATGTTCAAATCATGTTGTTCCCTACATACAGCACTATACTATTTATAGCTGAGTAATGCACTCCAGTAAGGTGGAGATAAATGTCTGTGCCTGTGAGACTATAAAAAAAAAAAACTGTACAGGTTTTCTGTGAGAGAGAGAGAGAGAGAGAGAGAGAGAGAGAGAGAGAGAGAGACGGTGTCACACATCCTTAATCAATCGTCGCTAACAGACTGTGTGACAGGATCAGACTGACTGTAGATTGATGCTGTCATTGGAGCCAGAGTGAAGTACCATACACTACCTGTTATGAAATCATTATGACAGATGAGTGGTGGTGTAGCGAGCGTGTTAGCCTACTGGTTCTTATTACTTATGTCATATGGTACTTCATACACACACACACACACACACACACACACACACACACACGGTAGACTGAATATTCTTTTCCCAGTCATATTAGAGCTATATATTTCAATACTACAAGGGGCATTCAAGTCAATCCTGGACTTTTGATTGCAGAATACCATTATAAAAGTAAAAATCTTATTTACTTTATTTCTCTATATAATTCCCTGCTACATTAATACACATATCGAAAATTTTGGTGGACGTTTTGTTGAAGTACAGTTATTTAAGAACAATCACTACACTTGGAAACGTAATTTAAAACACACACATGGATGCTGACTATACGAGTGACACACATGCACTGTGACTGAGCATGAGAGATGATTACCCACAATTCCGCAGCGCGAGAGAAAGAAGAACCATTGCTTCAGTTGTGCTCACGTGATGCTCTGCAGACAGAGCACATGCGCACTACTTGTATTACAAGACCTCGCTCATTTATCAAGTTAAAATGTATTTAAAAAATTAGCTCTTCTTGCAAAACGTTTGCAAACCAAATTATTCACAATCCAATGTTTTATTACATTGTTTTTATTACATGCAATGTATTTATATATACATTGCATGTAATAAGTTTTTAGAATGACACACAAAGTTTGCTGCTAAACTGCTTTTATATCTTTGTTTCAGTTGTTACTGTGATGTACTGAAATATAATTACAAGTCCTTCACACGTTTCAAAGGCTTTTATCAACAATTACATGACATTTATGCAAAGAGTCAGTATTTGCAGTGTTGGGCTTCTTTTTCAGGGCCTCTGCAATTCGACTGGGCTGCTCTCAATCAACTTCTGGGCCAAATCCTGACTGATAGCAACCCATTCTTTCATAATCACTTCTTGTCAGAATTAGTGGGTTTTTGTTTGTCCACCCGCCTCTTGAGGATTGTCCACAAGTTCTCAATGGGATTACGATCTGGGGAGTTTCCAGGCCATGGACCCAAAATTTCAACGTTTTGGTCCCCGAGCCACTTAGTTCTCACTTTTGCCTTATGGCTCGGTGCTCCATCGTGCTGGAAAATGCCTTGTTCTTCACCAAACTGTTGTTGGATTGTTGGAAGAAGTTGCTGTTGGAGGGTGTTTTGGTTCCATTCTTTATTCATGGCTGTGTTTTTGGGCAAAATTGTGAGTGAGCCACTCTCTTGGATGAGAAGCAACCCCACACATAAATGGTCTCAGGATGCTTTACTGTTGGCATGACACAGGACTGATGGTAGCGTCACCTTTTCTTCTCCGGACAAGCCTTTTTCCAGATGCCCCAAACAATCGGAAAAAGGCTTCATCCGAGAATATGACTTGCCCCAGTCCTCAGCAGTCCATTTGCCATACTTTTTGCAGAAGATCTGCAATGTTCTTCAATCTGTCCCTGGTGTTTTTTTTTTTTTTTTTTTAAGAGAAGTGGCTTCATTGCTGCCCTTCTTGACACCAGGCCATCTTCCAAAAGTCTTCGCCTCACACCTGCCTGCTGCCATTCCTGAGCAGCTCTGCACTGGTGGGATTCCGATCCCGCAGCTAAATCCTCTTTAGGAGACGATCCTGGCGCTTGCTGGACTTTCTTGGACGTCCTGAAGCTTCTTAACAAGAATTGAACCTCTTTCCTTGAAGTTCTTGACGAACCTATAAATTGTTGATTTAGGTGCAATCTTAGTAGCCACAATATCCTTGCCTGTGAAGCCATTTTTATGCAACGCAATGATGGCTGCATGCGTTTCTTTGCAGGTCACCATGGTTAACAATGAAAGAACAATGATTTCAAGCATCAACCTCCTTTAAACATGTCAAATCTTCCATTCTAACCCAATCAGCCTTGTGCACGTCAACATTCTCACCTGAGTTAACAAGACGATTACTGAAATGATCTCAGCAGGTCCTTTAATGACAGCAATGAAATGCAGTGGAAAGTTTTTTTCGGGATTAAGTTCATTTTCATGGCAAAGAAGGACTATGCAATTCATCTGATCTCTCTTCATAACATTCTGGAGTATATGCAAATTACTATTATAAAAACTTAAGCAGCAACTTTTCCAATTTCCAATATTTATGTAATTTTCAAAACTTTTGGCCATGACTGTATACACACACACACACACTATGTGTGTATATACTGTAATGTGTACACACACAAAAATATATATATACACACTTTGAGGAATAGAAAAACTTGTGTAAATACTTTAATGTTCATTGCTGTACATTATATATATGATATTATTATGATAATATAATTATATTATTAATATCATATACTATTAAATGTGTATACTATTTCTTTGGATGACTCTGTACATATAGTTGACAATGAATTGATTTAATCAAATCTAAAATGTTAAAATTGACTGTAATTTTATTTATACATATTGTACGTGTACTATACAAGGTATTATAGTGTACAGTTCATACAGACAGTCTTATGCATTTTGGAACTATTTATTTATTTATTTATTTATTTATTTGCATTTGGACTCATGCAAAGTCATGACTTTGCTAACATTGCGCGTGTTTCATTTCAAATTAAAAGCCAAATGGCAAAAAAAAAAAATCTCCTAAAATGTATCTTTTAAAATGCCCGACTGTATATACAGTATATACTATGTATAACTTATCATTATAGGAAATTTTTATTTCTTTGCTTATGATGGTGTTTATTCTAAAATTATTTATTCCATAATTTATTGAATATGTTTTTTTTTTTCATTTTGTGTGTGTGTGTGTGTGTGTGTGTGTGTGTGTGTGTGTGTGTGTGTGTGTGTGTGAACGTTAAAATTCTTAAAGCATATTCCATTATGGTTTTCCTCTGGAACCCTGGGACCTAACAGTAATTTCCTCACCAAATGCTGCCTGACAAAACTAGTTTATTCTCTCTCTCTCTCTCTCTCTCTTCTCTCTCTCTCTCTCTCTCTCTGTTTTGTATCTTGGCCCTTACCTAAGATGCCGGTGGCATGCGTTCAATCATACATGCTCCGTTTATTCACTTAAGGAGCAAGTTTAAACAGAAGAGATTTATTTTACATTAGCGTACAGGCACGGCCCGGAAGTTTAATGTGTTTTCGTGTGTTTTAATGCACATTTGATGCATCTTGGGTGAAGCTTAATAAAATATTTAATGATAAAGGAGGTGATGTGTCGTCTTTACATAGCTGTATGGCCACAGGTTTAAAAATATATATATATAAGACATCATACTGGGTGCTTTTGCTCGCTCTTCATGACGAGTGAACATGTTGATGATGTAACGTGAGATTCAGTGGGAAAATACAGTATGTGACTGGCTCGGGAAAATCTGGTGTAGTTTTGAAATGTAGTGTTTCTCACAGCAAGTGCTGTCCATTTACAGTATTTATTTTACGTACATGCAAATATTATAATGGTTTACTATTTAGCATGATTGTACTGTACATGGTCAAACAATTCAAGCAGCGCACTATATTACTAAAAAGCGGCGTTACTATAAAATCCCAGACGAGACAAAATCTAATCTAAGGTTTAGACTGTCACCCCGCACCTTCTAATCTTCCAGTACTGGTGACAGTGATGGGTTTGCCATAGTGTTTTATATGTTTCCCAGGTGCAGGCCACTGGATATTTTGCTAAATATTTAGTCCATTTTTGAGTCAGTGCTCATACTGTACTTCTTCATCTCAGTGAGCACATGGTTCATGCATTAATCAGTGCGTGTGTCAGGTTTGTCCGCGCTATCAAGCCTCCGGTGTTGCTAACAGTGTCATTATCCAGCCTACCGATGCTAAACAGATATGAAATAGTGCCACTTTGTGTCACGAATTTTTAGATTCAGACGAGGTCAGGAAAACTGAGCCATCTGTACAGCTTCTGTCTTATTTCGCTCATATGGTACATATGTTCAAGTTATATAAATGTTGCATACTGTATATAACTCTCTCACTCATTCACTCAAACATTTATCCACTCTCACTTGTTCAGTTATTCTGTATATGAGTATGTGTGGTTAAGTCACCTAATCACTCCCTGACTTATTCAATTACTTATTCAATTACTCACTCACATAACTCACATATTCATTTAATTACAAAATTGCTCATTCAATTAATCACTCACTCACTGAATTAATCAGTCATTCAGTCACTTATTTCTTAGTGACTCACTCAGGTACTCAGCAACTCATTCAGTCAATTGTTTGGTACTCACAAAGTCACTTAATCAGCTACTCATCCAGGTACTTGGTGACTAAGTCATTCATTCACTCATTCATTCACTAAGTCACTAACTCAGGCATTCATTCATTCATTCACTCAGTTACTCACTCAGTCACGGCTTCAATTTATATCCCAGGTATTCACTCATTCAGCCACTTACTTGGGATTTTTACTTAATTAATTACTGTACTTACTTGGTCATCACTTACTCACAGGTACTCACTCACTCAGTCACTCAGGGACTCTGACACTCACAGGCACTCAGGTACACAGGTACAGTACTTAGTCACACAATGACTCAGCTACTCACTCAGTCACTCAATCAGTTAGTTATTTAGTCACACACACTCCCTGACTCACTGAGAGTGAGTCCTTGGTTACTTACCGAGGTCCTCACTTAGATGCCCATTCCATCATTCACTCCGTCACTTACTCATCCACTCAATCAGGTATTCACCCAGTCACTTACTCATCCACTTACTCAGTCACTTACTCATCCACTCACTCAGGTATTCACTCCGTCACTTACTCATCCACTTACTCAGTCACTTACTCATCCAGTCACTCAGGTATTCTCTCAGTCACTTACTGATCCACTCACTCAGGTATTCTCTCAGTCACTTACTCATCCACTCACTCAGGTATTCTCTCAGTCACGTACTCATCAACTTACTCAGTCACTTACTCATCCACTCACTCAGGTATTCACTCAGTCACTTACTCATCCACTTACTCAGTCACTTACTCATCCACTCACTCAGGTATTCACTCCGTCACTTACTCATCCACTCACTCAGGTATTCACCCAGTCACTTACTCATCCACTTACTCAGTCACTTACTCATCCACTCACTCAGGTATTCACTCAGTCACTTAATCATCCACTTACTCAGTCACTTACTCATCCACTCACTCAGGTATTCACTCCGTCACTTACTCATCCAC
>JAAGKR010009157.1:2556-27771 GCA_011419295.1 Clarias macrocephalus | reverse complement strand
AACACACACACACAGCCACACACACACACACACACAGCCACACACACACACACACACAAACACATACACACACACACACACATAGCCACACACACACACACAAACACACACACACAGCCACACACACACACACATACACACACACACACACACAGCCACACACACACACACACAAACACATACACACACACACACACAAACACACACACAGCCACACACACACACACACACACACATACACACACACACACACACATAGCCACACACACACACACACACACACACACACGCAGCCACAGGGAGCATAAAGTCCTGTGTACATCAGGAGTTGTGTGACTGGAGGTGTTCTGACCACGTTTGTTACCACGTCTGTTATTTCATCATGGACAGCAAGTTAGAACAAAGAGCGAACGGGAAATTCTGTGTGAAACAAATCTGCCACAGAGACATTTGACATGATTCGGCAGGTCATGGCGATGCTGCAACGCGTCCTTAGACTCTGAGTGGCACGAAGAACATCACTGGAAGACAATGAGAGATCAGGAAAATCTCTGACGAGCTCAACTCTGAAAATGTCGAAACCATTCGGCAACTTGTGCTGATGATCATCAGAGATTCATCATCAATTCCTGCTGTTTCACCCAGATGAGGATGGGGTCCCTGTTGAGTCTGGTTCCTCTTAAGGTTTCTTCCTATTACCATCTCAGGGAGTTTTGTTCTTGCCACCGTCGCCCTCGACTCGTTCATCAGGGACCATCTGACCATTTTGATTCACACACACTCACATTTCATATAAACTGAAATAATTATTTTGATTGTGTAAAGCTGCTTTGAGACCATGACAATTGTTAAAAGCACTATACAAATAAAATTGAATTGAATAAGTCTGGAGTTATTGGGGTAAAAACAGAGCAGACGGAGACTGAGAGGAAATCAACCAGGGCTCTGTGCTGTGATGGAGCGCCACACTTCATCATCATCATCATCATCATCCTCACTGTCTCCTCTCAGACTACACAGCTCCTGCTAATCCCACACAATCTTGGCATTTTTCTTGTTTTGTTACATTATAATCTGTAAATGTTTTCTTACTCTGAATTTTATGTGATGGATCTGCACAAAATAGTCTAAGTTGGTGAAGTGAAATGAGAAAAAAAAATATATATATATATATATAAAGAAAGAACTTTTAAAAATTTTAAATCTGAAAACTGACATGTACATATGTATTTACCCCCTTTGCTAGGAAACCCCTCAAAAGTTCTAGTGCAACCGATTACCTTCAGAAGTCACATAATTACTGTTAGTATAAACACACCTTTCCTCAACACCGCTAAGTAAGAGGCATCACATCATGAAGACCAAGGAGCTCTCCAAACCAGTCAGGGACAAAGTTGTTGAGACGTACAAGCCAGGGTTGGGTAATAAAAAAATATGCAAATGTTTGATGATCCTCTGGAGCACCATTAAATCCATCATCTTTAAATGGAAAGAAGATGGTACCACCACAAACCTGTCAAGATAGGACGGCCCACTGAAACTCACAGACCACACTGAAGTTTCGTTATTTTGGCCCATTTGTGGTTTGCTTCACAATAAAAAAAATCACGTCTTCAAAGTTGTAGGAATGTTCTGTCAATTAAATGATGCGAACCTTCAAACAATCCATTTTATTTCCAGGCGACTAAACATGAAAAATGCCCAGGGGGGTGAATACACATAAAACATAATATTGCATATATGTGTGTGTATGTACGTATGTGTTTATGCTGTAAAACAAAAATTTATCTACACACACACACACAGTAATAATATTATTATGCGACCAATTCTTCACACCTTGCCCATGTAGGGGACATTACACACACATGCAAACTGCAACAGAAACACTGGTGAACACCCACCACAGGCCTACTCTACTTGATTACGGTTCTCTCATTACTTCCCGTTTGGTTTTCTCTCTTTCTTGTGTCCCACATTCTCATTGTGTTCATTCAAAACTTCCGCATTAGGGTTTCATACTGAGCTGTACATCTACAACGAGAGGATTGTTGTGTGAAACTTTGAGTGAAAGCTAACTGGAAGGATGTGGATTGTGGGCAAAATGTGACTCAGTTTCCTTTCGAATATGATCACTACAAACACCAATACGAAAAGTATTTACTGTATTTACTTTATTATGGACTTTAATTAATAGCACTTTTCCAATTTTCCAGTTGTGAGACATTTATAATAATAATATTAATATTAATAATAATAATTTATTATTATAATAAAATAATAATAATAAAAACTGGGGTTAAAGGTCAGGATCAGAGCCGGTCCTCACCTCCACCACTTCTGAGGACACGGCCCTATAACTTTTACATGGTTCTACTGATTTTAACGAGGTGTTTTATTAATCAGTGGGAGATGATCTGTGTGTGCGGTAAAAAGAGTTTATCTACACTTAAAACCTCGAGTGACACGCGAGAGCAGGAGTGTGTGTTAGTGTCAGGCTTACAACAATAGGCTTACTTACTTCTGAGTTGGACAGAAACTCTTTGCCATGAGGAAGTGTAAAATCTCAAATTTATTAAATCTGGATTTAGTGTAATTTTAATGTAATGTACCTGAAACATGCAGAAAGTTTTTACACTGTGAGAATGACTTTTTATCTCTACATCAATCACTGTAGTGTTTTCTGTGTTTCAGGTTTTTCATCTCTCATGATCAGTACCTGAAGGGGAAGCCGTACCTCACCATCACTGCAGCTGATTACAGTAACAGAGGGACATACACCTGTCAGTGTGAGGACAGTGAGGTCTGTGACGTGCGTCTCTTCGTCCAGAGTGAGTGTCCTTCAGTCTGCAGTTGGTCCTGAGTGTGTGTGACGCTCCTGGTGTCATTGTGTTAGGAGAGGTTTAAACACAGCACTGCTTGTGTGTGTAACTGTACGTCTTCCTGTAGTGTTAAACATCACACTGTAACGAGCGTGTGAACCTCAACACGACACACTTTCACCTGTGTTTCTAATTCCTTCACTTTCCTCTCCTTAGCTGTAGAGAGGCATGTTATTACCCCAGGAGAGGCCATAGACGTGCACTTACCCCTCACTGACCAGGTGGAGGTGAGTTTTACTCCCAGTGACGCTGCACGACCATCAAACCTACGCATCTGCACCGTGGACAATGAGAAGATAGACTACAGTCCAGATTATAAAGAGAGAGCGTCGCGTCTCAACACTCTTCAGGTTAATGATGGCCGTGGCTCTGACAGTGGGATCTACACAGTACGGGACAGAGTGAATGATGAGACTCTGACCATCGTACACGTCCATGTGAGAGGTGAGAGAGGGACTGAAACATCATCACACACACTGAGCAGCCTTAAGATCTGTCAGGGATTCATGGGCGGAGTTTATTAGACATCACGTGAACCATCAGTTCTCAAAGTTCATGTGTTTAAAACAGGAAAAGAGGGTGAGTGTAGGGATCTGTAAGGAATCCAAAAGTCCAAAGGAAGATCTAAACTACAGAGCTTAAACTAATGTGTGTATTCCCACATATTCTGTGTGTGTTGTGCAGAGGAGCAGTCAGATCCCCACAGGAAGCAGGAGTGTGTTCTGGCAGTGTGTGTGTCAGTGTGTGTGCCGGTGCTGGTGCTGGTTGGAGCTGGGTTTGTGTTCCTGTTAGTGATGAACCTGCGTCTGAGGAGAAAACTTCAGCTCTGTAGAGGATCAGCTAACACCAGCGGTGCACAGAATGAGATGAACAGACACAACAACCACAACAACCACGATCACACCAACCACGAGGAGACCACAGCACACACTGCTCTCACTGCACTGTAATAAAAGAAAAGCTGCCATAATGTAAAAAAAAAGTTCAGTAAAAATTTGTACAGCTTTTTTAAGTTTACTAAACTTTTAGAGGGATTTGCTGGCCAAACGAAATATTGCTGTTTAGTTTATATCTTGTGTATCCAGTTCAAAATCTTAAATTGACTCAACCTGTAACTCAAATATTTTAGTCAGCTCAAGTAGTATTGGTTGTGGACTCAATTCATTATATTCAGGGCTTGATTTGAGGGGGGTTGCAGGGGTGTGTCAAAAACCCATCCCCTCTGTAAAACCACCATCCCCCTTACTGTCCCCTTAAGGTTAGTAATGCTGTGTATTATGTAAAAAATTGTCATGAAATTAAATATTAAAACTCCCTATGTATGAACTATAACTAACTGTGATTAGCCAATCAGAATTCAATATTGTAACGCGCTGCTCACCAGCTTACGCCTTTACGAGTTTGTGTCATTTTTCACGCTGTTCACATTAGTGATAGGAAGGGATGTGATAGTGATGGGATCATTTTACTGACTCGGTTCTTTTAATTTTGTTCATCAAAATGAACGAATCTTTTTTTGAGTCATTTAGTTCACTTCGTTCTTTTGATCAGAAATAAAATAAAATGTTACATTTTCGATAAACAGACGCCCAACACGTCTACATACACACATTTGGCTCTACAGTGCAGCTGAGGACATGTTATAAACAGAATGAGCAGATTCTTGTGTGTGTGTGTGTGTGTGTGTGTGTGTGTGTGTGTGTGTGTTATAACACAGTGCATGTTGAAGACTTTTTAGAAGTTGTTTGTTCAGCAGCCGTGTCTCGTTCTTCACTCTGAACCTCCTCTGAGTGTTCATCCTCCTCCTCCTCCTCCTCCTCCGTCTGCACACCTGGAACCACCAGAGGTTACATTTACTTGAGCTTCTATGAGTAGTTTTACTACATCATACGTTTTACTTTAACTTGAGTAGATTAGTGAAGAAGAAACGCGCGCGTGACTCTCACTCCGCTCCACTCGGCTCGTTACTGTTCTAACCGTTTATTCTACACATGCAGCCGGTGGATCTACAGCGTGACTGTTTCACCAATCAGACGCAGCAACAATAATCACATGACTCCCTCTGACCAATCAGCTGCAGTAACATTAACCACATGTAGTCACGTGACCACACACAAACTGGCGGCACAGAGGAGGGAAAAAATCATCAGCCGGCGTCTCTGGCATCATATACAGAGCCTGTGTCACTTACACAAGAACAGCTTCATACTGCAGTGTCTTTATTCTCTGTCTGCCAAAACACTCATATATAACAACTCGACTTCTAACCTGAGGAAACATGCCGCGATAAGTTTAGCTGTTTCATTAAATGTTGTAGTGGGAGGAGAAACCCAGTAAACCCCAGTGGGACTGTGACAGACCTGGTGCGGTGTGCAGAGACGAACCTTGTGGCAGATCCTCGTCTTTCTCTCCAGCTTGTTGAGGGACACACGCAGCCTGTTAAACACACACACACACACACACACACACAGACTGAGCCCCTGCAGTGAACACACGCCTGTGTGATTCCTGTCCATCATGTGATACATCACCTCCACAGGGCGCTCCAGAAGCTTCCTGTTCTCCTGAGGAAGACGAGCGAGGTACCTGAGGACGGGAGGAAACAGGGCGTGTCTGAGACGTCTATCCAGAGTCACGTGTAACACCAAACACCTGCTGTTATTCTCTACATCATACTGTACACATGATGGAGGATTCAGGTGAAGGAGACGTGCGGGGGGGTTAGAGATCTACACAATACACACGAGCAGGAAAAGGACAGTTTCATAACATTTAATTCTCACTGGCTGAAAGTTCAGGAAGTTATTCAACTGTTCAGTGATCAGAATAAACAGTTGATTTTTATTAGCTTTAACAAATTAAGTGATTCAATGCTTTATTGATGTTTAGATAAAAGGTGTGTACATGTGTATTTGTTTTTCTCAATGCCAAAACAACAACAAAACAATAATTAAATCAGGTTACAATATATTTGTGAATAATTCAGTTCAGTTCTACTATACAATAAAAAGTTTGATGCATTAACACTGCCCCCTAGAGGGCAAACACAGAACATCACTATGGAGCCCACTAAGGAGCTCAAATAAAATAAACTAAACTCCACTTGAGTCTGGTAAATAATCAAGCTGTAAGTCCACTGTTTCTCTCCACACAATATTTCTCTCCTGCTGAAATGTGAATTCTGATGAAATCCCTCAGGCTGCATTAGAACACAGAGTCTGGTTATAAACTCACCTCTTTAAGTAGGAGCCTTGTTTCTGACTCAGTGTAGCACCTGAAGAGATGGGCATGGTGTCTCACACACACATCACTGAACATGAAGTTCACCTCCTTTGAATATAATTTATCACTGTGCTGAAAGACAGACTGCTCAGACCGGAAGTGGGGTTTGTTACCATCTCCATAGCAACCAGGAGCCATGTGTTCATGTGCATGCCATCAGTACAGTGTACAGAGTGTCTTTTACAAGGAGTCTTTATCTTTCTGTATAACTATGACTTTAAATATATATGTTTTAATAAATCATATTTTATCTTTAAAGTCATTCATGTAATATTATTTTTACTGAAAATATTGAAATCACTTGAAATAGCTCCTGGGTGTCTTTGGTTTGTGTTGAGCATGAATATTAATATTTAAAATAAAATCCACATACTGTAAGTATATTGTCATGGGTGGAAAAAAAATACATGCATTACACAATCATATGAACAAGATCAAAATGCACATGTGTACCTTTTACATTATGTGCAATAAAAATTTGTTACATTTAAAATTAGAGTTTTTATATTATAATTATAGCAGTCTTGATGTCATGTAAGAAAAGAAAAGAAACCAATGTACAGTATATACATTGGAAATGATGGCGTTCGGGTATAGAAAATAAAAATTTAATAAATACCCCCCCCCCCCTTAAAATAATCACATTTTGTTGCTTTGCATCCTGAAATAACGACAGACACAGGTTTTGTTTTATGCAGCTGTATTTACATCCATGTAAAAGATAAAACACCAACATCACTCACTCATCATGTATACAGCTTAGTCCTGTATTGAGGGTCACGGAGGGCCTGGAGCCTATCCCACGAGGCTGGGTACACCCTGGACAGGGGGCCAAACAATTGCAGAGCACACGCACACACACACTCTCATTTACTCACCACAGACAATTTGGGATCACCAGTTAGCCTAATCTGCATGTCTTTGGAGTGTGGGACGAAACCGGATAACCCGGAGGAAACCCACCAAGCACAGGGAGAACATGAAAACTCTGGAATCGAGCCTGACTGGAGAATTGAACCTGGACCCTGGAGGAACACCAAGACGTCACTGATTTGGAAAAGGATCACCCCTCCTCCTAAAAATGACTTGTAAACTTAATCAGGTGAAGCTAATCACATCCTCAATGGCACACACAGCCACCTAACTGTCAGCTGTGATCAGTTTGATTAGCTCAGCGTGAGAAGAGCTTTCATGAAACATTTCAGTCGCTGGTAGTGAAACTGTAACTAAGGAGCTCCAGGATAAAGTTGTGCACAGACACAAGTCAGGTATCAATCAAGATTGATACAAAACAATTTCAAAGGATTTATCAGTCATGTCAGATTTATTTATTTATTTATTTATTTATGTGAAGGAAAAAGGAAAATCCTACAGTAACCTGACTGCACAGATGTGAACATCTGTCTCTGATATTAACATGTGGTTTGTTTCACTGGACAAAACCTTTGTGGATGGGTTATATTTTGAAGATGTGGTCAATATTAAATAAATGTGGTGTATAAATATGAAAATAGCATTACATTTGTGTTTGTCATAAACTGAAATAAAATTAAATGGTCAGAGAAGAGTTTTATAGTGGGACATATTGGAAATTAGGGTGTTTTAAGCTGAGTGGAGTTTACTTTAATATGTTTACTCATTTACTTGCTCTTATTTCTACTTGTTAAACACACACACACACACACACACACACTTGTGCTGTTTTTTTATTTTTATTTTTTATTTTTTAAGCAAGACAGGGAACTCAAATACAAAAACTAAAGACAAATATTAGTAATGGTCACCAGGTACATCATATAAATATTTATATATAATAACAAAATAAAGGAACAAATGATAGACAGACAGATGGACTGTATAAACTGTATAAATCCCAAAGTGAGAGTCTAAAGTTACAGCAGCCAGTTCACTGATTATACACCAAATAAGCAACAAAGAATCATCTTTAAAAAGATACACTGTTTACACTGTAAGGTATATTTTAGACTTCCTGTGTGTACAAACAGTGCTGTTAGTCCACATTAACAGACTTTATGTCACATTTCCATCACCTCAGAGAATCTCTTCACCTGTACTGCTCTGTGTGTGTGTGTGTGCGCATGCGCTCTGTCCGTCCCCCTTCCTCCCTCTCTAGCCGGAAGTGACGCAGGTCCAGCTGTTGATTGTTGACACGGTGAGGGAGACGGACGGGGTAAAGATGGCGGTGTCCCGTCGCTCCTCTCAGCATCACGGCGCTCTGTCCTCTCCGCCGCGCAGCGCCCTGCTGCCCGCCTCCTCCTCCTCCCCGGCCCCGGAGAGCCCCTCGCTCAGCCCGGACTCGGCGGACAGCGGCGGCGCGGTGTCGGACGTGCCTCTGTCGGCCCCCGCGGCCTCCCCGGGCCGCCCCGCTCCGGCTCTGTGCGCTCAGGGGCAGGAGGAGGAGGACGAGGACGGGGAGAGCTGCGGGGGAGCCGGGGCGGCGTTCAGGGAGCTGTTCGAGGCCTGCAGGAACGGGGACGTGTCGCGGGTCAAGCGGCTGGTGGACTCGGGCAACGTGAACGCCAAGGACGTGTCGGGGAGGAAGTCCACCCCGCTGCACTTCGCCGCAGGTCCGCCTCGGAGGCTCCGGACGCTCGCTGCCGCTCTGTTTACACTGCTAGCATAGCCGCCTAGCTTAGCGCTTAGCCTAGCCTAGCCTAGCCGCTTAGCATCTGCTCAGATCTCTGTTAGATTTAATTCGCTAAATCACTCCTCAGATCATTATTATTATATTTATATTAAATGACGTCACTGTATGACGGTGTGAAACGTCACGTTACGTAAATTAGTTCATATTTATATTTATAATAAAAATCTACATTCCAGAGATGTTCTTCAAATCACAATCCTGTTTTAACACTTTAATATATTTACAGATTAAATAAGAGTAATCTTTTATCATTAGAGTTCAGTGTTGTGTAGGATTATTACTCATACCTGACTGAGCTGAACTGATATTACTAAATAAGGTCATGTGGGCGGAGCTACAGTCAGCCCAGCTCACTGATTGGTCAGGCAGCAGGACACAGTGATGAACTCTCATTATCCTCAGCAGCTAATTGACGAGTCGTAATGTGTGTGTGTGTAGGTTTCGGGCGTAAGGACGTGGTGGAGCACCTCCTGCGTACAGGAGCGAACGTGCACGCCCGTGACGACGGTGGTCTCATCCCCCTGCACAACGCGTGCTCGTTCGGTCACGCCGAGGTGGTGAGTGTGTTACTGTGTCAGGGGGCCGACCCCAACGCCCGCGACAACTGGAACTACACACCACTGCACGAGGCCGCCATCAAGGGCAAGATCGACGTGTGTATCGGTGAGGAGTGTGCTCAAACCATACACACACACACACACACACAGAGAGAAAAGAGATGGATGGAGGAAGATATGCAGATGAGAGATGGAGCGAGAATAGGAATGTTCCTGTAGTGTGCTGTAATCTGATTGGATACAGTCATGCTGGGGGCGGGGCCAGTGACATGTTGCAATAGATATAGACAGACAAGGTCAAGATCAAAGATATAGATGAGAGAGAGAATGGGAATGTTTTTGTTACGCTGTATTATCTGATTGGTTACACTGATGCTGGGGGCGGAGCCTGTTGCTTTAGATAGATGGGTGTGAATGTGTGTGGTTTTAATAAGTGTGTGTGTGTGTGTGTGTTTCAGTCCTTCTCCAGCATGGCGCTGACCCCAACATCAGAAACACAGACGGCAAGTCAGCTCTAGACCTGGCAGACCCTTCAGCCAAGAGTGTGCTCACTGGTACACACACACACACACACACACACACACACACACACACACACACACACACTAAAAGTGCATACATTATACATAGACTGATTTAAAAAATGCACAGACTTATTTATTCTGATCTCAATGTGTGTGTTTCAGGTGAATATAAGAAGGATGAGCTGTTGGAGGCGGCAAGGTGTGTGTGGTGTCTGTGTGTGTGGTGTCTGTGTGTGTGGTGTCTGTGTGTGTGGTGTGTGTAACCTGAAATTTTTTTTCTTTTTTTATACCTGTGATCTAAGTGTGTGTTTTGTGTTCAGGAGTGGGAACGAAGATAAGCTGATGGCCCTTCTCACACCACTCAATGTCAACTGTCACGCTAGCGATGGACGCAAGGTAAACACACACACACACACACACACACACACACACACAGTTTATTGTGCATTCCACCTTGATGAGATGTAGTGGTGCGTTCACGTCGTGTCCAAATCAGATGCACACACTGAGCAGATTGTCCGATGAGTTGTTACCATGGCGACCACATTGATGAGAACAATTAGATTCTGATGCCGCCTTGTTGCGTCACTCTGTGTGTGCGTGTGTTATGATTTAGAATGTTATATTAGCTGATGATGATGATAAAGGGCGTGGCGTGAACGCACCGTTGTTCCTGTTAGAGCTGATGATGTCACTGTGTGTCTGACTTTAAGCGCTGATGAGTTTCTCACGCTCTGCTCTGTTTTATTTGTCTCTGACTACTTTCAGTCAACTTCACAAAAAATGCTGGTAAGTTTATCTTCAGAACCACAGTGTTGATTTAAACTTTGATCATTTTGATTTCTGCTCCATGTTCATGTTCACCTGCACTTTAATCACACCTGGTTCATACTTTTGTTTTCTTGTTGTTGGTGTTGGAACCGACCTGTTCTTCATCTCACACCGTGTCTTGTTAAATCTGTAATCTAATCTAATCTGTAATTAATAAAATCTGTAATCTAATTAATGGAGGAACTCTGCAGAAATTCACACAGGAAATACAGAGCACTGACTGACACTGGAGACTTCTTCCATAAACAAGTTTATCACTGGAGCGTGCGCTGTACATGTCCCTGTGAACGAGCTGTTACCATGGAAACGATATCCTGTTAGATTAAAGTGAGCTATTTAATACAGTAAATCCCCTAAATACGAACATTCAAGTTACAGACCTTCAAAGATACGAGCGTGTGCTAAAGCAGTGTGATGAAGCTGGTCCTGCCAAGAAGCGGCAAGCAATAACGATCGAAACAAGAGTGAAAATAATTGAGAGAATGAGAGAATATGGCAGACATCGCTTGTTCTTTTAACATGAAGAGACAGTTCTTTTTGGGGGGGGGGGGGGATTTCTCCACGATTTTCTCCCTAATTTAGTCGTGTTCAATTCCTCCTCGTCACTAGGGGGCTCCACATTAAGGCTACTACTACCACTCATTCGGGAGGGTCGAAGACTATTACGTGTTTCATCCGAACCACATGACGCCAGCCGACCGCATCTTTTCGAAATGCTTGCTCACGAACCGTTGGGGGCGGAGTCGCACACTCGGAGGACGGCGCTATCCGCTCCTTCCGCTCGCGTGAGCTCACAGACGCCCCTGATTGCCTGTAGAGCCGTGATTAATGTGGGAGCACTAAGTACCTCTCATCCCTCCCCTCTGAGAGAGCTCGGCCAATCAGCTCTCTCTAGACCTCCGGCTGCGAGAGGTTACAGCATCACCCGGGAATCGAACTCGCGATCTCCGGATGATGGGGCGAGAACTTTACCACAGCCAATTGCCTTAGCGTCCTACACACTCATGATGTTTGTTGGACTTACAAACAAACTTATGGACAACTATCGGAGCTGCTGTTATAGATGATTATATAAAACACCTTCTGACCAATCAGAGCACAGGATTCAGCAGTGCTGCAGGTGTTAAAGTGACGTTATATGGAATATCAGCACGTGCCTGCTGTTCATCACTTTCTGTTTGTTGTGAAAGAGTGTGATGTTTGTGCTCGAGCCTGTCAGCTTACACACTGTCACTCAGCTTGTCACGTCAGACTCTGTGTGTGTGTGTGGTTGGCATGTAACATCACAATGCTTATTATATAAAAGTTGATTATGTGATAATTTCCCATAATTCCTCACCTTACACACACAGCATCATGGATCAGACGGTGTAATAACTAGTGCATGCTGGGTGTTTGGGTGTGTGCGTGATGGGAAACCATCAAACTAAATTCCCTTGATTGGGATCTAACAAGTAAAGTTAAATTTAAACACAGCTGCAGACTTCTGATGTGATCCTGCTCAATTTTCTGAGACACATCTGGATCCTGATGTTTTCACAGACAGATTGTTAGATTGGACAGAAAGCAGTCATGGTGTCTAATCACTGATCACGTTATACTCAGCCGTGTTGTTGGTGCTGAAACACTCCTCTGGTGTAGTACACTTGGTACCGCTGTCCTGTGGTGGACTGGAGCAGGTCTTCTTCTAAGATCATGCTGTATTCATGTTCATGGATCTCACCGTCATGTTGTAGCACTTTGTGGAACCAGCCTTTCTGTGGTCTTCCTGTGTTATGTTTAAGTCAAGTTCCTCCACATCAAACTGACTCATCCATGTCTTTATTGACCTTGCTTTGTGCCCTGGTGCGCAGTCATGGTGGAACAGGAAGGGGGGCTGTCCCCAAACTGTTCCCACAATGTTGGGCGCATGAAATTGTCCAAAATGTCTTGGTATGCTGAAGTATTAAGAGTTCCTTTCACTGGAAATAAGGGGTCGAGCCCAACTCCTGAAAAACAAACCTACACCAGGTCCAACATGACTGCGCACCAGTGCACAAAGCTAGGTCCATAAAGATATGGATGAGAGAGTTTGGTGTGGAAGAACTCGACTGCCCTGCACTCGGGTCCTGACCTCAACCCGATAGAACACCTTTGGGATGAATTAGAGTGGAGATTGTGAGCCAGGCCTTCTCGTCCAACATCAGTGTCTGACCTCACAAACAAGCTTCTGGAAGAACGTTCAAAGATTCCCCTAAACACACCCCTAAACCCTGTGGAAAGCCTTCACTGAAGAGTTGAAGCTGTTAAACATCATATTAAACCCTATGGAGTAAGAATTGGATGTTACTCAAGGTCATATGCATGTGAAGGCAGATGAGCCAATACTTTTGGCACTACAGTGGACCTGTTTGAAGTATTTAGGAGGGAGCAATACAGCGGTGCTAAATGCTAAATTACTTTGATGTAGAAATTTTATTCCCATCAGGACCATCAGGAGATGTTTGTTTCAGGTAAACACTGGCTCGGGTTGCTGTGTGTCATGTCCCGGGGGTCACCGGCTCAGTGATATTACAGGGTACGAGGTGGTATCAGAAAGTTTGGAGACTAGTTTTGCAACACACTAGCAGATGGCAGCACACAGTCACAGAGAGCCGCGACCTTCATAAGTCAATGTGCCAAAAGACATTGTCCAGTGTAACTGGAGCTGTTCTGACCATGAGACATTTCGCATGATTTATCAAGTTTCCAGCGATGCTAAGAGTCGTTCGAGGTGTGGCGCAAGCTTTAAGAACGGAAGAACATCAGTGGAAGACGACGAGAGATCAGGAAGACCTTCACTGAGCTCCAATCCCGAAAGTGTCGAAACCATTCAGCAACATGATGATCGTGAGAGAACCATCCACAGCATCGTTGTCGTTGTCAGCAGTTACTAGTCCAGACAGTCATGTGTGATTTAAACACCAGAGCAGAAGGAACATCACGTCAAAGTCTGTCAAGAACTCAGTCAGCGCGCGCCCGTCCATGTCGAGGATCATTACTGGTGACGAAACTGGGGTATACGGGTACAACTCTGAGACGAAGCGACAGTCTTCAGAGTCCGTCCTCCCCATTAGCGGACAAGGGCAGCAGCAGATCCAAGGCTCGACCGAGTGCTTTTCCAGTTCGTCTCTTGGGGTCAGAACATTTAATAGTGAATTTTCTTGTCAGGGTTTAAGGCGTCTGAGTGAGGACGTGCGATGAGACAAACCGGATCTGTGGATCTCAAAACAATGACACCACCTCATACAGTTTATAAGTGCATCCTGTGGTGATGATGATGATGATGATGCTCTGCTAGTGTTTGCTGTGAGAGAGCATGCTGCATCCTTACAGCCCTGCATGAGAGACTGTGATGTCTGAGCGTGCGTGAGTGTGTGTGTGTGTTTGATTCACGAATGTGTGTGTGTGTGTGTGTGTGTGTGTGTGTGTGTGTGTGTGTGTGTGTGGGTTACAGTCGACTCCACTGCACCTGGCTGCAGGTTATAACCGCGTACGCATCGTCCAGCTGCTGCTGCAGTACGGAGCAGACGTCCACGCCAAGGACAAGGGGTGAGGGACACGAACGAACGAGCGCGCGTGCGCACACACACACACACCCACACACACACACACACAGTTACATGTATTAAAATTACTAACACACTCCCTCTGTCCCTCTCAGAGGTCTGGTTCCTCTCCATAACGCCTGCTCGTATGGACACTACGAGGTCACTGAGCTGCTGCTGAAGGTGAGACATAACCCTGTACACCCCCACACACACACACACACACACTCTTTAAACACTCGTCAATGTTTTCCTGAGTATTGTGTGTGTGTTTCTCAGCACGGGGCGTGTGTGAACGCGATGGACCTGTGGCAGTTCACGCCCCTGCACGAGGCGGCGAGTAAGAACCGGGCCGAGGTGTGTTCACTGCTGCTGAGCCACGGGGCCGACCCTACCGTCCTCAACTGTCACGGCAAGAGCGCCATCGAGCTCGCACACACACCCGAGCTCCGCGACAGGCTCGCCTGTGAGTCTCACGCCACACACACACACACCTGAGCTCTGTGATGCGCTCTCCTATATTATAAGTAACACACCTTCCTTTTTCAGATGAGTTCAAAGGTCACTCGCTGCTGCAAGCCGCCCGCGAGGCCGACATGGCCAAGGTGAAGAAGGTTCCGCCGGATATTATCAACTTCAAACACCCACACTCTCAGGACAGCGCGCTGGTAACACACACACTCACACACACACACACACACACAACTGTGTTTAACTTCATGTATCCAGTGTTTTTGCTTATACAGTGGAACCTTGGATTATGAGCATAATTCGTTCCGGAAGTGGGCTCGTATTCCAAGACACTCGTAAACCAAATCAAACCTTCCCATAAGAAATAATGAAAACTCAAATAATTTGTTCCACAGCCCAAAAAAATAAATACAGAAAAATAATTACTACAATATATAAAGTATAAATAAAACAAATTAACCTGCACTTTACCTTAAAAAGTTAAAATAAATCCCAACAGATAAGTGTTTCCGTTTGTGCGCGCAGACGCCGTGTGTGTGTGTGTGTGGAAGTAGCCCCTTCCCTTGCTTCGTCTTACACAGTAAAACTCCTCCTCCCTCCCCCCACCTCGCTTGTTAAGTTTCACAACAAACACACACACAACGGAAACACTGTTTTAACGGGGGAAAAAAAGAAATCTCTCTGACACTCGCCTGAGCACAGACTAATGGAATCATTGCTGTAAAGTAAAACAAAAACAAATGAACCAGCACCTTAACTTTGAAAAGAATCACGACAGAGCAGAGTTTCTGTGTAGAGCAGAGTGTGTGTGTCTGTGTGAAGCCGGGGAGGGGGGGTGGAAAAGCAAGAGAGTTTGTGTGTGTGTTGGTGTGTGTGCGTGTTGGTGTCAAAAAAAACTCGGCACTCGTAAACCAAGACATGCTCGTTTTTCAAGTCAAAATTTATTAAAAATCTTTGCTCTTCTTGCAGAACACTCGTAAACCGAGTCACTCGCAATCTGAGGTTCCACTGTATAGAATATTTAAGGTGGATTAAATAATGTGATTTTATGTTTGTGTGTGTGTAGCACTGTGCCGTGGCGTCTCCTCATCCCAAACGCAAACAATTGACAGAACTGCTGTTGCGCAAAGGAGCCAACATCCACGAGAAGAACAAAGAGTGAGTCTCTCTCTTTCTCTCTCTCTTTCTCACTCACACACACACACACACACACACACACACACACACACACATGCTATGTATCACTGTGTATTCCAACCCTGTGGTGTTTCCTCACAGCTTCATGACTGCGTTTCATGTGGCTGCTGAGCGAGCGCATAATGATGTGCTGGAGGTTCTACAGAAACACGGAGCAAAGGTGCGCGCACACACACCAGTTAGAACACACAGAGTGAAAAACGAAAGGTGTTTACATTATTATTGTGTGTGTAGGTGAACGCAGTGGACACTCTGGGTCAGACGGCGCTGCACAGAGCCGCAGTCGCGGGTCACCTGCAGACCTGCAGGCTGTTACTGAGTTACGGAGCCGATCCGTCCATCGTCTCACTGCAGGGCTTCACTGCCGCACAGACCGGGAACGAGGCCGTGCAGCAGATACTCAGTGGTGACCACGCGCACACACATCGCACACACATCGCACACACATCGCACACACATCGCACACACATCGCACACACATCGCACACACATCGCACACACCTGTCACTCTCTCTCTCTTTCTCGGTGTGTTTCAGTAAGCTTGTGTATGTGAAAGAGGGCAGATGGCTCTTCTCTCTGTGTGTGAGACTCACTGACACTGTGTGTGTGTGTGTGTGTGTGTGTGTGTGTGTGTGTGTGTATATCTGACTAGTTGTTCTTGTCATTTGTTCTTTAGAGAACGTTCCCACTCGGAACTCTGATGCAGACTATCGCTTCCTTGAGGCGGCCAAAGCAGGAGATCTGGACACAGTGAAGGTGTGTGTGTGTGTGTGTGTGTGTGTGTGTGTGTGTGTAATGTTCAGCTGAATGTTGACAAAATGGTGAAACAATTTCAGAAGGAAACAGCAACTAATTGTATAACTGTGTGTGTGTAGCAACTGTGCTCTCCTCAGAACGTGAACTGTCGTGACCTGGAGGGACGTCACTCGACTCCGCTGCACTTCGCTGCAGGTTATAACCGCGTGGCCGTGGTGGAGTTTCTCCTGCAGCACGGGGCCGACGTCCACGCCAAGGACAAGGGGTCAGACTTTCATCATCTCCACTACACTCAACACAACACTGCTCACACACTTCATTAATCATCAGCACTGATCATCATCATGACTGACACACACATCTGTAATAACCAACATGACTGTGATCAGGAACACACACACACACACACACACGTACGCAATACTGTAATAATGCAGCTTTGATTCCTTCTCTCTCTCTCTCTCTCACACACACACACACACACACACACACACACACACACACACACACACACACAGGGGTCTGGTTCCTCTCCACAACGCCTGCTCGTACGGTCATTATGAAGTAGCCGAGCTGCTGGTGCGTCACGGCGCGTCGGTCAACGTAGCAGACCTGTGGAAGTTCACACCACTGCACGAAGCTGCGGCCAAGGGCAAATACGAGATCTGTAAACTACTGCTCAAGGTAAACTCATGTGTACACACACACACACGCGCGCACACACACTTACTCAGAATAACATTAACACATAGCCTTCTTATACACTCGTTTTGTGTGTGTGTTGTAGCACGGTGCTGACCCATCAAAGAAGAACCGTGACGGTAACGTGGCCCTGGACATGGTGAAGGACGGCGACACCGACATCCAGGACCTGCTGCGCGGAGACGCCGCCCTGCTGGACGCCGCCAAGAAGGGCTGCCTCGCCCGCGTCCAGAAACTGTGTAGTAGCGATAACATCAACTGTAGGGACACACAGGGGAGGAATTCTACACCCTTACACCTCGCAGGTGTGTGTCACACACACACACACACACCTCAATAATTAAAGCATGATCTGAATTCCGTTTTTGATTTATAAACTGTGTGTGTGTGTGTGTGTGTGTGTGTGTTAGCTGGCTACAATAACCTGGAGGTGGCGGAGTACCTGCTGGAGCACGGCGCGGATGTGAACGCCCAGGATAAAGGAGGTCTGATCCCACTGCACAACGCTGCCTCCTACGGGGTGAGAGACGCCACTGCAGCACTGAGCACCAACTCAATCCACCTCAGTCCTCTCTGCCCTGAACACTCATCCCTTTCTCTTTCCCACTCTGTGTGTGTGTGTTTGTGTGTGTGTAGCATGTAGATATAGCGGCTCTGCTCATCAAGTTCAACACGTGTGTGAACGCGACGGATAAGTGGGCTTTCACGCCGCTGCACGAGGCGGCTCAGAAGGGCCGGACACAGCTGTGCGCGCTGCTGTTGGCTCACGGCGCCGACCCGTCCATGAAGAACCAGGAGGGACAGACCGCGCTGGACTTAGCCACGGTACGCTAGCGCAGGGACTAACGAGGTGTACTAACTGTATGTGTGAACGCTTGAGTGTCTCACCGCGTATGTCCCGTCTCTGTCCGTGTCTCTGTCCAGGCGGATGATATCCGCGCGCTGCTGATGGACGCCATGCCCCCTGACGCGCTACCCAGCTGTCTGAAGCCCCAGGCCACGGTGCTGAGCGCCACACTCATCTCCCCCGCCTCCAGCATCGACAACCTGAGCGACGGGGCCTGCGGGGGGGCCGACGGGGCTGCGGGGGGCGAGCGCAAGGAGGGAGAGGGTGAGGGACAGTGACGTCTGACTCGGGGACACGAGCTTGTGTGTCAGAATAAAGAAGAAAGGGGGAAATATTATAAATCAGTAAAATGCTAAGGTGGAGTATAAACACATGCTGTGTGTGTGTGTGTGTGTGGTTGTGTGTGTGTGTGTGTGTGTGCGCTGCAGTAGCGGTGTTGGACATGAACATCAGTCAGTTCCTGAAGAGTCTGGGCCTCGAACACCTCAGAGATATCTTTGAGCGCGAGCAGGTGAGGAGAGGGACGGCCTCAGGGGCGTGTACTCTAGTGTGTGTACATCCTCTGTTCGTCACTGTGTGTGTGTGTGTGTGTGTGTGTGTGTGTGTGTGTGTGTGTGTGTAGATCACTCTGGACGTCCTGGCTGATATGGGACATGAGGAGCTGAAGGAGATCGGAATAAACGCTTACGGACACAGACACAAACTGATCAAAGGTCTTGAGAGACTGCTGGGGGGTCAGCAGGGTGAGTACACACACACACACACACACACACACACACACACCACACACCACACACCACACACACACACACACACACACACACACACAGTATTGTTAATGAAGTTATTGGCAGAATATCTCTCACTGTGCATGCATGTAATGTTTAGACTAATATATGTGTGTGGGTGTGTGTGTGTGTGTCAGGGGCGAATCCGTACCTGGCGTTCCACTGTGCAGCTCAGGGCACCGTCCTGATCGACCTGCCGCCTGACGACAAGGAGTTCCAGTCTGTGGAGGAGGAGGTACACACACACTGTCCTATAGAACACACACACACACACACACACACACACACACACACACACACACACACACACACAGCTGTCCGTCATAACACACTGTCATGCTCCCTGCGTGTGTGTGTGTAACAGATGCAGAGTACGATCCGTGAGCACAGAGACGGAGGAAACGCCGGCGGAGTCTTTAACAGATACATCATCATCAAGGTGCTTCATCATCATCATCATCATCATCATCATAAACACACACCTCAGTGTGAGACAGGACGCGTTTGATTGGACAAATTGTAGTCCGAGATCAGAGATGACAGGATCCACACACACACACACACACACACACACACACACACACACACACACACACACACACACACACACACACACCTAACACAGTGTCAGTGAGAGAGGAGTCAGAACAGGGAACAGCACTGAGAACAGTTATAGAACGGCAGAGGTGGTTCAGTCTAACAGTCGCTGACTCTACAACTGATCTCAGATCTGTGTGTGTTTGTGCATCTGCGATGTCTGGTGAAAGGAGTCAGAGTGGTGACATCATCATCACGATCAGGCTTTAGATTCGGGTGTAGAAGCAGCCGGAGTTTACCTGACGGTCTGCTCACCTGGTGTTAGTGTGAGATTAAACCTCACACACGTTTTATACCTGATAGGATACGAGAGTGTGATGTCAGGTCATGTGACTTCATCTCTCATACACATACACTCTGAGGCTGTAGTGGAGAGAATCCTCAAATCATGTGAGAAGATATCCTGTATTGATTATAGTGTGTGTGTGTGTGTGTGTGTGTGTGCAGATCCAGAAGGTGGTGAATAAGAAGCTGCGTGAGCGATACACACACCGTCAGAAGGAGATCTCTGATGAGAACCATAACCACCAGAACGAGCGCATGCTCTTCCATGGTACACACACACACACACACACACACACACACACACACACACACACACACACTGTTTACACACTGTACGATGTATAGTATCACAGCTTGACTCACTCACCGTGACTCTGACTGTGTGTGTGTGTGTGTGTGTGTGTGTTCAGGTTCTCCGTTCATTAACGCCATCATCCACAAGGGTTTTGACGAGCGCCACGCCTACATCGGCGGCATGTTCGGGGCCGGGATCTACTTTGCAGAAAACTCCTCCAAGAGTAACCAGTACGTCTACGGCATCGGCGGGGGGACGGGATGCCCCACCCACAAAGACCGCTCCTGTTACGTGTGTCACAGGTGAGCAGGCCACGCCCCCTCAGACTGACGTGATGGCACTCTACTCTTAGTGTAGATAGAGGGAGCTCTTACTGAGCATGTGTGTGTGTGTGTGTGTTACAGGCAGATGCTGTTCTGCAGGGTGACTCTGGGGAAGTCGTTCCTGCAGTTCAGTGCGATGAAGATGGCTCACGCTCCTCCTGCTCATCACTCGGTCATCGGGAGGCCCAGCGTCAACGGCCTGGCCTACGCCGAATACGTCATCTACAGGGGAGAGCAGGTACACACACACACACACACACACACACAGAGTATATACTCCTCTCTTGGTGTTCCTCTGTGTTGAGTGGGTGGAGCTTGTGGTCACCTACAGACATACTGATAATTTTGTGGCGTGTGTGTGTGTTTCAGGCGTATCCAGAGTATCTGATCACCTACCAGATCGCAAAACCAGAGAGCAACACGCAGAGCAGCCCAGGAGCACAACAGAAATCATAGTGTCTCTCTCTGTCTGACTCTGACTCTTGCACTCTCTCTCTCTCTCTCTCTCTCTGTCTGTCTCTCTCTCTCTGTCTCTCTCTCTCTCGCTCTCTCTCTGTCTCTGTCTCTGTCTCTCTCTCTCTCTCTGTCTCTGTCTCTGTCTCTCTCTGTCTGACTCTGACTCTGCCTCCCCCCTCCCCCCTCAGTCAGACATCGGTGTGATTGCTGCACAGGTGAAATGTGAACCGTCTCCCGGGCGGACGTCGTGCTCGTGCCGTTGCCATGTATGACTTGTGAATTTGCACTTTTTAAAGACGGAGTTATTTAAGTTATTGGCGAGAATGCTGATTGTGAAGTGAACTCTCTGTACAGACAGAAATATTCATGTAAAAGACGTTGTGATGAACTGAACCGTTGTATTTGAGTTGTATTTTAAAGAATGTCATGTCTTGCTTTTGTTAATTTCTTTTAAATAAACCTCATGGTAACGTCGGACCGAGTCACGTTTACTCACTTTCAGGTAAATAACTCTGAATATACACAACGGGCCTGGTGTCAATCACAGGGTCGGTCCGTCTCACGTCCAAGACGTGTCAGAGTCGGCGTGGAAAACATCAGATTCTAAGACATTTGGGTAAGAGCGGACTGTAAAATGTAATTCCTCTCAGTCCACATGAAACATCTGACACTATGTAATACTACCGTAGTTCTAACACAACAATGTTCTGTAAAATTATTCATTTACTATAACAAAGCGATGATGTCCGTAGCGTCAGACGTCTCCTGTGCTATTAAATGTGTTTCACTGGGTTGATGTCTCTGAATATTTTCCTGCTAAAATAACATCCTCATATCGAACACTTCACTAACACACGACACTGTTGGAAAATGATGAGGAGACGGAGAGGATTTCAGCTTGATACCAGAACAATGAGGTGAATATTACTGCTGCTCTGCCCAGTCACACACACACACACACACACACACACACACAGTTATACCACAAGTATAGTGATGTACAGGAAGAAATAAAAATGCATGACCGTCTCAGTGAACAGTGAGTCTACAGGCTATTTGATGGGTTAATGTGGATATATATATATTTTTTTTGTTTGTTTTGTTTTTTTCTGTGAAATTTTTGAGCTCTGCATTTATGTTGTAATATACTGTAAGTGCAAAAAAGTAAACATTCCTGAAATGTTCAACATTTGATTGCAGCCATATGCAGTGCTGGAAGGTAACTAGTCACATTTACTTTTAGGCTTTAAGCTTAGGAACATTTTATCTGTATCTGATGCAGAAAAGCTGGTTCATGCATTCATGACCTCCAGACTGGACTACTGTAATGCATTACTGGGTCGTTGTCCTGCATCCTCAATTAACAAGCTACAGTTAGTCCAAAATGCAGCCGCCAGGGTTCTCACTAGATCCAGAAAATATGATCATATAACCCCAATATTATCATCCCTGCACTGGCTACCTGTTCAGGTTAGAATTAATTACAAAATAACATTACTTACGTACAAGGCTCTAAACGGTTTAGCTCCCACATACCTAACCTGTCTTCTGATACGGTACAATCCACCACGTTCCTTAAGATCAGAAAACTCCGGACTACTGGTAGTTCCCAGAATATCAAAATCTACAAAAGCAGGCGGGGCATTTTCATATCTAGCTCCAAAGCTTTGGAATAGGCTTCCTGACAGTGTCCGGGGCTCAGCCACAGTTTCCCAGTTTAAAAGTCGACTCAAGCCGCATCTCTTTAATCTGGCACACACGTAACTCATCCCAGAACCTCATACTCCAGTACATCTATCCTGAATGGCAACTACGCTAATTATTTTGCTTTCTCTACCCATCCCGAGGCATCTGGAGATTGTGCCAGCAGACTGAGCTCTCAGTGATCCAGACCCCATCTGCACCTGCTGACTCGTCCCTGTGCTGAACTGGACTCCATATGAACTTAAACATGTCTCCTGTTCTACTTGAGTTGAGTCCGGTTCCTCTCAAGGTTTCTTCCTCTCACCATCTCAGGGAGTTTTGTTCTTGCGAAAAAATAAAAACACAAAAATGTAAAGTTTGTCTTAAAAACCTGCCTACTCGTGTCTGCACTGACGCAAACAACTTTTGAACGCCTCCCGGACATATGTGCAGCTTTTTTTGCAAAATTTCAATTCTTGAGGCGAGAATTCGTAAAGGCGAAATACCGCTGTGAAAATAATTTACCAGGCGTTTGAGATCAGAAGCGGATCTGACTGCAGACAGCAACGAGACCAGCATGTTCACAGTCTGACAGTGACAGACTTCTACTTTTACTTGAGTGATATTTGCCCCAGGGGGTGTTTACTTTTACTCAGCTGCAGGACTTGTGTATTTGTACACCTCTGTATGTCAGTGATGTATGTCTACAGACCACCAGATGGCGCTGTTCCTCCTAACAGCAGCGCTTCAAAGATCAGAAGCATTTACACACAGACTTAAAGGAAGCCTTCATGAGTCAGCATTAAACTGTTCACTTTGACAGTGTAACACTAACATTACTGTAACTTACGGTGAAAGTAAAAACACCGAGTTAGTTCGGTTTTTACGGGACATGTTTCAGGAGTGGGCGTGGTTTATGGGAGCCTGACGCTTTTAAATGACGTCACACTGTTTTGAACTCGAACTGGAACTTTTGGGTTGTTGTTTATGTGTGTGTGTGTGTGTTAAACCAGAGTGTGTGATGAGCGGATAAAGCGCTGAGTCAGAGCATGCGCACGTGTGTGTGTGTGTGTGTGTGTGTGTGTGTGTGTAAAAGTAAGTGTATGTAAGTAAGAGCTGAGGGAGAGAGGAGATGTGTGTGTCGGTGTGTGTGTCGGTGTGTGTTTGTGCGGTCAGTGTGGCGCTGGTGCTGAGTGTGTGTGCGGTCCGGGGCTCGGAGCTGGAGATGAGTGTGAGGACTGACACACCCGTCACGAGACTCACACACTACTGGAGGAGCACAGGCTTCTGGTGAGAGAGCGCGCGCGCGCACACGCGCACACACGCACGTGCATACCTGCAGAAAACCATCAACTTCCAAAAGGTTCACGTGCTTTTTCTTGCCACTGTATACACACACACACTTGATATTAATGTAAATATCAATGTAATAGTGTGACAGCGGTGACCCTCATTTATCACACACCCCATCACTCTGTCATCCACACACACACACACACACACACACTGCTTATTGCTATTGTTTCATTCTGTTGTGTGTGTGTGTGTGTGTGTGTGTGTGTGTGTGTGTAGCCCTCCACAGCCCCACACCAGCGCTCATGTGTTTGATCTGAGTAAAGACCAGCAGCTGAACCTGGCGCTGCTCGGCTCGGTGCCACACTCGGGTCTGCGGCAGGTCCGGATCCACTGGCTGCTCGAGCTGGTGTCTGCACGGTGAGTGGGACAGAACCCGACACGCTGCAGAACCCGACACATGTCTGTCAGCAGTGTGTGTGCATGTGTTAATGTAGAATTAATAGTGTGTGTTGGCTCGGTGATAGGGTGTACGAATGACTTTGAGAAAGTATGTATTATTACTGAAGTGTGTGTGTGTGTGTGTGTGTGTGTGTGTGTGTGTGTGTGATTCAGGATAATAAACGGTGAATATCACTACAACTTCACACACCTGGATGAGCTGGTGGAGCTGCTGTGGCAGAACGGCCTGCAGCCCGGTGAGACCTCTGCTCCTCCTCACACCCTCAGGTAACCTGTCCTCAGTATGTGTGTATGACTGTGTATGACTGTGTGTGTGTGTGTGTGTGTGTGTGTGTGTGTGTGTGTGTGTGTGTTTGTTTTGTGCAGGCTTCGAGCTGATGGGCAGCGTCAACAACACCTTCAGCGACTTTGAGAACGAGACCCAGGTGTCTGAGTGGAAGCGTCTGGTTTACCTCCTAGCGCAGAGATACATAGGTGAGACACAAAGCGACCTCTGACCTCTGAGATGGTGTGATGTCATGGTGCATCATGCAAATATGTCTTCTGTAAATGCTTGTGTGTGTGTAGAGAAGTATGGAGTGGACGTCGTATCCCAGTGGAACTTTGAGACATGGAACGAGCCGAACAATCACGACTTCGACAACATCACCATGACGATCCAGGGTAACGGACGAAACATTAACCAAGTCACAGTACTTGAAATGAAATGAGGATGCGTCATTGTAATTGTGTGTGTGTGTGTGTGTGTGT
>JAAGKR010009156.1:0-27775 GCA_011419295.1 Clarias macrocephalus | reverse complement strand
TTTATTTAAATACGACAGAATCGACGCGGTTCATGAATAAGTTATTAAAATCAAGCAACAACAGCGGATACCTTGAGGTCCTTGAACACACGGACGATAAAAGCCGCCATGTTGGTGGTTCCTGTCTTTCCGCTTTCCGGGTGGTTGTGGAGGTCAGGCGCGCGCTGTTCCTTCCACCTCAGCACGGTAAGAGTTGTTGTTCGAAAAGTCTTTTTTTTGTTTGTTTGTTTTATACATGTTCTTACAGTACACACGGTTTATTTGTGAACGTAGTGGTTAATTTTGCGTGTGTATGCAATAGTTCGTGATTCCGATCTTCCGAGGCCACGTGGCTCCAGGATGCGACCGGCGACCTCATTCCTGCACGTTGAATGTGTTTTTAACTCTGTACTGGATTTATTGGATAATTCAGTAACTTGCAATAAAATTTAGACTTGCATTGGAAAGGCTCTTATCGAGCTTTAATGTTTTTTTTTATGTTTTTTTTTATATAAATATGCACCGTTTCTAAGTGCTGAACATTTGAACCCAGTTATACAGTTGTATTATATGTTGCAATTGAGGTTAGAAGATTATTCTGTAAAATGAATTCCTGATTTAATTTGTTCAGCATTAAAATGTCATTTCTGCAAGTTTTTTTTAATTTACCTTTTTAGTTGTTTAAGCAAGCGTCTTCTTTCTAAACTTGCCCATGTTGTAATTAATTTTAGTTTTAATATTGATAAATTTTCTTTACACTCATTAATACATTGAGTCAAACAATAATTCCGAGGTAAGAATAATAAATAATAATGAGAAATTTAGTTTTGTCCTGATGGTTATGGACAGATTTATTCTTTCCAGCCTTGAATGTTAATATTTGCTCTAATTTAATAAAATTCAATGTAATAACTTGATTTAATTTAAGGCTTTTATTGTGGTGTACTAATGTACATCTTAATTGCTTTCTAGAGTGTTTTTATATAATGAGTCTATATGCAAATTGCTCTAACTTGTATATGAATTGTGTTGCTGTTAAGTTAAAGATAATTAATGACTCCCTGATACGATCAGTATATTTTCTTCTAGCTTATAAATGGAACTAAGCATTTTGATGTTTCCTGTCTCTGGTGATGCTTTGCACTGGGCTCAGACACTTGGTGGTGATGCACGTGCAGCTCCGCTCCTGACATGGCGGAGTCTGAAGAGACTTTACATGTTAGAATTTATTACAGCTCATAATTGTACAGCGGTATTAATCTCTCGCTCTTCTTCTCTCAGGAACACATGGACGTCACTTCTTCAGACCTGAAGGTGTGTAAAGTCTTCTGAATCCTCTCTAAGCTCTCGCTCTGATGATGCTTTGCACTGGGCTCTGAGTGACTCTGGAGACAAAAGTGCGGCTCCGCCCCTGACATGGCGGAGTCTGAGGAGACGTTTTTATTCCTCAAATATAGAACCTGATTAAAATCTCGAGGTTCAGGTTTAACGCTTGAACATGTTTGTGTTTCAGGTGACGCCGATGAGCTAAGATGAAGATTTAATTTCCGGTTAGTTTATTAACCTGATGTATTTGAGTGTGTTTCTAGAAGTTTGTGACGTTGCTGTATCGAAAATAAATTTCATTGTTTAAATACTCCTGATTTGTGCTGTTTTACTTTAATGTTGAACATTTAACACTGGTCTACAGAGACATTACTCACAGGTCTTCCTCAAATGCTTGCTTTCTGTAGCAAGTGGACACTAGGGGGCAGTCTCATTCCCTATTTAATTACTGCATTTATTCCATTTTACTTATGATGGACTGTCTCAATTTGCTCCTGAAATTTTGGCTGTGTATATAATACAAATAAATTCCAAACTTGAGCATCTTCACACTTTTTTTTTTTCTTGTGAAAATGAGCTACACGTACCCAAAGTTGAATCAAATCTGAACCAAATTGAAAGACTCGTCAATCCTTTTATGACATTTTTATGCAATTTAATTTCTTGTTCCTTAATGCTGTTTATGTAGGTTGGATTGTGTGGTTTTCCCAATAAGGGCTGCACTTTTGGTTTGGATTTCAAATTGGCTGCCAGGTGAGCACATGGTTCTACTTTCCTGCTAAAAGGTCATGTGTCTTCATCTAAACAATCATCCTAGATGTTCCAGCTTTGAGGGGGAAAGTGTTTGCAGATATACAGCCTCTGATAAGTCTTGTACGTTAGTGAACCGCATCTTCCACATGGTCACAATCTCCTTTTAGGAGTTACCCAGTTCCTCTTACATTTATATGGTGCTGTTTTTGTCCTTATTAAGTCAATCAAAAGTTTCAAAAGAGCCTGTATCAAGCAGAGACAACTAAGATCAAGACTGAAGTGATTGCACTCTGGTTAAAAGCTGTTGTATGGGGGGGGGGGGGGGGAGAGAAAAAAAAAAAACTTCAGGTTAAGAGCATAAAGCCAAAACTTTGGACTGATTGAAAAAGGTCATGTGACCTTATGAGTCCAGATTGAGTCTATTCCAGAGTGATGGGCGTGTCGGGGTAAGAAGGGAAGCGCATAAAGCGAGGCTCCCATCATGCATAGTGTCCACTGTACAGGCCTCTGGAGACAGTGTTATGATCTCAGGTCTAGACTCAGCAATGTTATGTGGCAATAACATGAAGTCGGCTGCCCTCCTGAATGTGCTGAATCACCAGTACATCACATCTAATGGAGTTTCAATTCCCTGATGACATGGACAATATTCCAGGATTCAGGAGGAAACATTTTCACACACAAACTGGACTGCTCAAGCTGAATGGTCCGAGCATATTAGGTTTTCTGTGCCGATCTTCAAAAAGGAGGACAAATTGTCTCACACCAGGTTTTTGAACAAACCAACAAACAGCAGACCACTCAAAGGTATTCCTGCATCTTTATTATAATTCTAATAACTTTTGATTCATATCTTAAAACATTTGTAATTCATATATGCGTATATGAATGCGTATATGTGTACCACATATACATATATATATTATATATATTATTGTAAATAATCTTTCAGCTCTTCGTAGTTAATATTCTTTCATATCTTTGTTTTTAAAGGAAACAAAAAAGAAAACAAACCACAATGCTTTCCGCACACCCTGCTCACCTATGGCGTCGATTGGGTCACATGACCGTTCTTTGGTCATGTTCGCAATGCATCATGGGCTCGGTACGGAGCTGCTTAAGTGTGCCAGAGCGAATGCATAGCCTTGTGTTTGTTACGTTTTCTCGGTTGCACTCCTCTAAGATGCAAAATAAATAATCAAAGCAAATAACGACAAAGCGCTAGACCTTGTGCAAAAGAAAAAAAGTCAGAAAATAAATAAGTTTCCTGAAGCCAAGTTCACTTGGAGTTGAGTCTGGTGTCCACTTCAGATTTGCGCTGGATGCTAACAAGCTTAACGTAGTACAGTTAGAAAACATTAGCTAAAGTACACCGTCACAGAGTGGACAACTTCAGAACCAGCTGTTTTGATTGTGTTTAACGTTTTAAATACGGAGTGTAAACGTTATAGATGCTAGCTTTGTGATCGCTCACGTGAGGCTAATCTAGCTTCTGTTGCCTGTTAGCTAGCTAAATTAACCTTGTAGCTCCAGCGCAAAGACAAAGAAAACGTACGTGGGCCATCTTCAAAGATCGACATTCACGTTTGCGGTAAGTAAAATAGTGTAAAGGTTTGGATCACTAAATTGTTTGATAAACATTTCCTCTTAAAGAAAGGTAGGGAAAAAATCTGATTTTTCGTTCTACCCTGTCTCAAAGCAAGAACTGAACCGATGGGATCTCCGTCACCTTTCTGAAGCTCTTTGATTAAAAAAAAAAATAATAATCTCCTACTGTCACCCAATGCGAAGCAAATGAGCGATGCTAAAACAAAACGGAAACGTTTCTGACGTACAGGATGTGTAGAAAGCACTGGGAGTAAATAACAAACATCTTTTTTCTCTTTGTCTTTGTACGTTATTTGGAAGACAGAGATTCTTTAGGACTCTTTAAACCTTACTGAGGACGATCGCACGCTTCATCGTCCTTGCTGTCATCACACACATGAAAAAGTGAACGCAGCTTGCTTCCTGGTTAACGTCAGTGTTGACATTAAATCTCGCTCATTCACCGTCTTATAATCTGTTTGTGGGGAAAATAAAAGTGAAGTAAGTTTATCTGAAGGTGATTAACGTTAGAAAGAGATGATGGGGATGAGAAAGCCCTTTTTTTTTCTTCACTGATATGTCACGGATATGATGCAACCCCGAAACCTCATGCACACAGATGTCTGACATTTAACAAACATGTTCAGGGACAGTGGATTCACTCACAGGATTTGCATATATGGTTCGATCGTGTGGTAGTGGTCATGTCCTGACAAGGGTGGAGCTTAAGTTCGCGTTGATCAGGTGAAGCAAACTCGACCATGTAGCATCATAACTAATTATTACAGTGAGCTTTTCACTATGAATGAGTAATCACTCATTTTTAAACAAAATTAAGGTTCTTATTCTTATTAATAATCGTTAATAATCGCTCTTCCTGTGAAACTAGGACACTATTGGCCATGTTTGTTGTACTATTCTCTATTTATCACTAGTTAGATGTTTAGCTTATGCGACTATAAAGCAAACTAGCTATTGTCTGGTATGTTTCTTCAGTAAACTTGGACGAGATTTGCTGAGGTTACACAAGAAGAGGCAAGTTCATTTGAGCAAGAGCAATTGTTTTTTTGTTTTTGTTTTTGTTTTTTACAGATCTCTCTGTAGCCTTTCAAATGCAGCGATTATATTTTGCTACAAAAAGCTGTTGCAATGTTAATCAAAGAATGGAGAGACAATCAGATTCTCCACATGTGGGCAGAGCATCCAAGAGTATACAGTTTATCGTGCAAATGACCCAGTTTGTAGTTTTGGTCTGAGCTGAACCAGCTCCATTTCTAAGCAACAGACTGATTTACGGAAGTAAAACTAGTTTTGATACGACATGATCCAAGTTCACAATTTAGACCCTGGAGTTTAACTTCAGCTCCACTCTTGCTAAATTAGCGACGCCTCTTGTTTGGACACATCGAGTAAAGGGGCGCAAAATGGCACAGCTTTCACAGCTGATAACAGTGAAGACCATGAGAGCAATGAACTGCACTAAATAACAATACATCTCTCTTCTTTTATAGAACAACATTAGTATTCCAGACCCTTTTAAAGTTTAAAAATGTCTTTTTAAAGAACAATCGTCATATTAAAACAGGTTTAAGCATGAATGCCACAAATTCAGGGCACCTGCGTGGATGCACATCCCTCTTCGCTCCTCCTAATAAAGAGAGCTATTTTGAAAGGATTAAGAAAGAGAGACTTTGGCATCTCCAGCCTCTCTAATGGACAGTGAACCTCAGGATCGCTGTCCAGTCGATTGGTGTAGCAGTCACTTCAACTTGTCGAGAGTCTCGTAAAAATGGTGATGCGGTTTCTTTTAGTTGATGTCATTCACCAATGGTCCATTTGTAGATTAATAAAGGTGTCCTGTTTTTGTATTGTGAACAAATTCATACCGTGGATTCATACTGAAGGTGGAGGTGAGCCTGATGTTGCATTGGGTATGTGTATATATGTGTTGTATTTGTCTGGGCACTTGTTTTTTTTTTTTTGTTTGTTTTTTTCTGTTTAGTTTGTATTTTTTGCTACGGGTTTGTAATACAGTGACCAGTCTGTTACGCCATGAGAAGGTTCTAGCAAAAGTTCAACATCAGCAAGCTTCAGCAAATGCCTCCAAAGATAAAAACAACCCTCAAACGCTATTTAGTTCATTCACACAACACACACATACACACACAAGTACAGAAGAGGGACTCTTTAAGTCTACAGATTCTCTCTGAGTTAGGTATTAGGCAGTAAACTGGCCACTGCTCTGAGCACCTTGGTTTCCACCACTCAGATTCTTTTCTCAATTGATCATACCACTGTTTTTTGTTTTTGGCTAAGAATTCCCAGCTGAGAACCAATCAGAAAAGGGGAAAGTAAGGCATTAAGTCACATGTGACATGGACCAAAAAAAAAGAGAGAGAGAGAGAGAGAGAGAGCGAGAAAGACTGCAGTGGATGACTGAGTATCATTATTGTGTCATAAATAAGCATATGATGAATAAATCAACAAACCAAGAAATGCAATAATACTTTTTCTCAAAGTATTTGGCTCAGATTATTTTCCTGTTAATATTTTTAGGAATTTCTGTTTCTAATTTACACTTCAGGCCCTTGTTCGATCAACACAAGTGAGAATGTGCCTTATTTGTCAGTGATCGGTGAGGTGTGTTTTGGGGCGGTTGTTGCCAGATAAGATTGGTATTCCCATCTTTGGACAGTCTGTCATCCCTTATGATTCTCTCCTCTGAACATTCGCTATGTATCGTAACGATGATGTCCTCGTTGCTTCTGTTTGTAAAAAGGTTTGTCTCAGACAGCTCAGACTTTTGTCACTTCCTTTGTCCTTAGTGTCTTTCTAGCTTTGGGTCTGTCCTCTCAGCTCCTGGCGCCTTCATCCCTGGCTCTTCCATCTCCCGGGGAAAGGGCAGAAATGGGGAACGGGCTAGAGGACAACCTGAGGGAAAGTGGAAAGCCTTTATGCAGAAGCAGTATTTCTGTGTATCTTTCTGTCTTGCCCTTACTTTTTCCTTTCTCTGACCCATCCTTTCCCCTGTACCATATTTCAGCTCATGCAGTGGCCAAATCCAGTTGATATCTCTGCCCATGCACTAACCCCCTCCTATTCCTCTCTCCTTTCGCCTCCTCTTTCCCTCTCACCTGTCCATCACCCTCCTGAGCGCTCGCTCTATATTCATGCGATGACCCACGCGAGTAACACCAAGGTCCAGGAAATCCTCCTTGGTGAGAGAAGGCAGGTGAGTGCCATCAATCTCGTTGTCCAGGAAGCGCTCCCTGTGCTCAGCTAGGTTCAGGTAGGCCAGCCAATCAGCTACGTCATACTTGGTCCAGTAGGGCAGCGGCTTGGATGCAAAGGGCTTGGAAGGGGATGGAGGTGGCAAATGAGGGTAACTCAAACAAGTGGGTGGCGCTATAGAGTGGAGTGGAGGAGAGGATGAACCAGAGAGGAAGTGAGTGGGTGAAAGGGAGCGAGAGACCACCAGGGACGAATTGGGTGGCGGTGGGGCTCCAGAAGGAGCAAACAAAGGGGGGGATGGAGAGAAATAAGCGTCACCTAGGGGATTAGCTGGGGATGGAGGGGTGATTGAACCACGTAGGTCATATAAGCTGCTATAAAGTGGTGAGGTAGGAAGAATAGGGAGGGAAGAAGGGCGTGGGGGGCCTAGTTTGGGACGTTCTGAGGGCGAGATGAGGGGACTGGGTGCTCGTCGGCGCTGAGACTCTGCCTTGCGTGACTCTCTGCTTGGGATGAACTGGAACTCAAGGGCTTTGGAGCGGTAAACAGGACGGTGCTTAGGGGAGGTGGGGTAGGGTGCATAGCCTGAAGGCGAGACAGGTGAATGGGAGCGGGCAGTGGTGCCAGGGGCAGCAGATGTTGGTTGAGAAGGAGCACTGGGAGGCTGTGGGGAAGGTGAGCGAGCCCAGTTTGGGTAAAGAGGAGGATGTGGAGAAGCTGTAGGAGATGGAGATAGTGCAGGCTGAGCCAGAGGAGATGGAGAGGGAGAGCGTACTGATGGAGGGCTCAGTGCTCCTGTTGAGTCCTCAGAGAACCTGTGGGAAAATGGACAGATTAAGAAAAAGAGTGAAGAAGAAGAAAGAATGTGAAAAAGAGAGAAGAACAAAGCTAAATAATTAAGATGAAGAAGAATACACAATACCCATTTAATGTTTCCCCTATAATAGGCCATGCCAACAAGACCCCATGCCATGCCTGCACAACAGGCCACGTTTAAAAAAAATCTAATAAACAATATATGAGCATTCTGAAGTTTATTGATGTGACACTGTAATACCAAATAATGGCACAAGTTGGCACTTCATTGTTGTTATGGTTGACTACAGCTGAATGTGTGTTCAGAGAAGGTGCTTTGCTGTAATACCGCTAGCTCGATTGCTATATTCTACAGTTCATGTATAACTAATGAATGTAGTGTCATGGACAACTGGCTTGTATACTTATTGTTTTAATACTGTTGGAATAAAGCTACTTGTCAGTATACAGTACTGTCATATAATATTATAAGTGCTGCTGAAAATACAATTATTTAATAAAGGACATGGCCTGTACAAATCACTATAAATCTGTAGTACACTCATAGAATACATATCCATCCTTGTTGTGAAAATCATTGGCCCACATTGGCATATTTTCAACTGCCGTCATGCAACAGAAAAGGTGTTACTGGAATATCAATGGGCTTGGCCTCTCCAATTCGGCATGACTCTATTGAAGACTTTGGGAGATTACCAACAAATACACCCTAAAAATAATATTAATATAAATAATTAAACATGTATAATCGACATAAATGAATAAATAATCCAAAATCTTAGTTCATATGTGCAAACCTTTAATCATCTCCTTGCCACCATGTATGAAACATTTTTTCAGGAGAAATGCTGATATTAAACCTATCCAATTACATGCGATAAAAATTTTTACAAAAAAATTGGATCATGAGACTGCCAGGTGTTTCTATGCCCAGATGCCCTGTTACAGTACATTGTTAGGTTAGTTATTAAAACAATTAATATCCCTGAATGTCTACTTTTAGTTTGAGCCCTGGGTTTCACCTGTGAATTTCACATTTCTTGTTAAAAATGATAAACCAACATGAGACAGACAAAATATGACCCATTGCAAAAGTATTAGGCATAGCCAATGCAACAATTTGGAATGACCTGAAAAGAAAGTAACTACCAGACATTAAACAGGTTGTAGATGGAAAAAAATAACAGCAGATGATAGTAGAAACATTGTGAGAGCTGTGAAGAAAAATCTGACAAATAGTCAGTAACAATAACAACATTGTCAGGGCAAGAGAAAATGTGTTATTATTCATTTATCTTTAACAGACTTTAAGAGCAGAAATATATAGGCTATACCCCAAGACAACTCATTATTGGACTTTGCCGAAAAATAACAGAGAAAAAAAGTTCTGAAACCAAGATTAAGCTCAACCCAAAGAGATGGAAAGGCCAAAAGAGAAAGAAAGGTTTTGCTCCTGATCCAAACCATACAAGCTAATGGGTGAAGCACAGTGGAGGCAGTGTCATGGCTTGGGCTTTCAAGGCAACTTCATGAAAATACTCACTCAATCTTGGATAAAGGAACTCATGATGGAGCAGCAGAATAAACTTATAAGTCTATAAAAACAGTGTCTGTCAATTTACAAAGAAACACATCCAATCTAATTGAAAGACACTTCATCAAGCAGCAAGCCAACGACCCAAAGCACACTGCCAACACAAAACGGGGAAAAAAGTGGAAAGTTTTAGACTGGACCAAGTCAATCAGAAGACCTTAACCAAACTAAGCAGCATTTAATCTCATAGAGAGGAAGGGAGAAACCCACCAAAACAACAAGCAGCTTAAAAAAGCATTACAAAACATGGAATTCAATGGTTGGTGATGTGGGTTTGGTGCCCAGTTTTTGCAAGCAAAGGATATGCAATCAAATATTAAATGCTATTTACTTTAAGACTCTGTCTTCCGGTACTGGTTCTACTTTTGCTCAACTAAAAATAATAATAATAATAATAATGGCCTGTCACTGTCAAGTGTTGTGTTCTGCATTGTTTTGCAGATTTGGATGTAAATATCAGGAAACTAAATCTGAAATTCCAATCTATTATATTGTATTCACCTTTTCATCCCAAACGTCTTCAGTGTATAGCAAAAACAATAAAATCTTCCTGGTCATTCCAGTACTTTTTGATGAACTGTATATATACACATAAAGACATACATATATGGACAGGGAGAACAGTGGTGCAGTTACCTGTATCTGAAGAGCGACAGACAGATGGACATGGATAGACGATTTAAGCGGAGATCACAGAAAAAAAGGAACAGTTTAAACAGACAAATTTAGACAAAGTTTACAGACATTGTAGACAAATTCAGCAAGGATGCTTCAGGACAGTCCCATGCAAATCATAGGCAACATCAAGAAATAAGACTGGTGCAAATATACAGAGACCAAGTTTGGTATAATCATGCAAAGTGCAGACAAAAAACAAACAAACTAACTAAATAAATAATAAATATTTCCCTGTATAAATATAATTAGATTGTTTACTGATGTGGCTGGAAGAATGTTGGTCATGCATTCATGGTTATAATTCCTCAAAGATAAAAATATGTCTTGGTGAACTGATTATATATGGGGTAGGAGGGAAAACTTGTGTGTCAGATTTTGTACATGCACATTTTTCTGTCTAATTAGAGAGGGTTTAGAATGTTCTAGAGATTTATATTCTGATTAGAGTATTTCAAAGAGAAAAATTGCATTAAATGCACCAATCCAATTGATTTAAACAGTACACTTTATAACCAGTAAAATAATAAAGCCTTCCCTAATATTTGCTTTATACCAGGATGTTTTCTTAGCTTTAGGTTTCTGGTTAGTGACTAATTTCAATATAAACAAGCAGGAGAAATTTCAAAACATAACATACTATACTGTGTTACTTCATAATATAGGAATCTTGTATAAATATTTCATTCAAATTGTTTTTCAATATCAATTGGACTCATTTTCATTATCTCAGTCTTTTTAAAACAATAAATAAGGCTTTTCGTCACTTGATTGTGATCTTATAAATTTGTGCCAAGGCTTAGAAACCAATGCAACCAAATCAACCAGTTGAGCTTCAGTTCAGTGGTTAATTTTCTGGCCTGCTGATCAGAAAGTAATAATTATAAGCCCTGAAACTCCCAAGTAATACTAATCGGCCCTTGTGTCAGGGCCATTGACCCTCTCTGATGAGGATTGACCCGAGTTTTGAAATAACATGGGATATACAAAGAAGATAATTTCATTGTACTTTACTTGCATATGTGAAGATAAAGGATATCTTCAAATTCAGATTTGGATTTTGCACACCAGCAGCAGAATCAAATATAGACACATGCAGTTACAGATCTACCATCACAAATACATGCAGGCATACAGTCATACTGATACTACTTTCACAGACCTGTGCCTGCTGAGGGATCGCTGTGCTCCCCAGTTCTCCATTCCCTTGCTCCTTTGTTGCAATTTGGTGTTTAGTTCACTGATGATGCTGGCTTTCATGCCAGACATGGGTGGGTGCAGTTTACGCCCTTCCAGATAAGTCCCATCAGACTGCACCCCACTTTCAGTCACTATCTGTGTAGCGCCAGTTGACCCATCACCCCAAAGGGGTTTCATCTCAGGTGTTCTTGGTCGATCAAAGTACATGACAGCTGAGCGAGATAATCCTTGTCCTTCCCTAATGCTATAACCATCCCGAGTGCTCACATCCTCTTCCTCTCCCTCCTCCATCTCCTCCTCTTCAGGTTCTTCCTCCTGACGGCGTCTGTGATAGGCCGGTGGAGCAGTGCTGCTCTGCCGCCTTAGCTCTGATGCACGACTGGCTTCTCTGTACCTTTGCGTTTTGGGGTACGTGGAAGCAGTGCTGGCTGCTTTCGTGTTGTGCATTTCAAATGTCTGTCCATCCAAGTAGCTCATGTAGGATTCTAAGAAATCTGCTCCACTTGTCCTGTCACTTTCTGCTGCTCTCTCCATCCTCTCTCTGACTCCCCCACTGCTTAGGGCCAATATGCTATCCAGATGGTGGTCACTGCTGCTACGGCTGTCCAACTCCTCAATGCCAGAGTCCACCACAGTCTCCTGGGACTCACCACTCTTAGCCATAGCTGAGGAGTGTGGTGGGTGGTGCTCAGCACTGGGCCGCCTACTTCCACTTCCTGTGGCAACGGTGGAAACAGTTGCCATGCGCTGTGTATGCAGGCTAGCAGCAGGTGCAGTGTTTGCAGCAACAGCAGTTGTAGTGGTGGTTGCAGTTGCTGTGGCACAGGTTGCAGTCATGGAGAGGCTGGAGGTCCCCCTTAAAGCGACAGATGTAGCTGGGGTGGAAGAACCAGCAGAAGGTCCCCCATAAGCAGGGGGAGCTGGGATTGTGACAAGTGGTGGTGTGGGAGAAGTGGCACGTCTGGTTGCAGGAGTGCTATTATAGAGATGGTGAGTCTGAGACAAGTTATAAGGTCTGTGGTAGGAGGAGGGAGGAGGAGGTGGTGACACAGAGGGTGGTGGAGGGGGTCCAGAAGGTTGTAGAGTAGAAGGTGAAGGAGGTGGAGGAGGGTTGGGAGAAGCAGGAGATGGAGAAGGGGCAGACTGTGTCAAATTAGCAACTTCACTGTCATAGGAAGTGAGACTAGAGGTGGTAGAGTCACCAGCCTGTGGAGAAGGCAGGGGTGTGTGAGCAGGGAAGCCAGATATGAAGGCATCTTTTGGGGGAGGTGGTGGTGGAGGTGGAGGTGCTGGATGATGTTGTTGCTGCCGAATTGCAAGGTTGTTAGCAATCATAGAAGAATAACCTGCACCACGGTCAAAGCTGTTAGCAAATTCCACTGGCGGTGGCAGAGGTTCAGCAAACACAAACTCATCATCTGCATCTACTGAGGGAGCTGGAGGAGGGAGGACCATGAGTCCCATGCCACTGCCCCCCTCTTCACCAGTCCCTGGTCCTCCTGCTGTGCGTGTGGTCATGGCAGATGGTGGTGGAGATGGAGGGGTGAGTGAGAGGATGTATGTTCCTGCCTCACTCTCCATTCTCAAGAAGGAAGGTCTCCGGGGTTGCTGAGTAGCCGGATGTGTGGACGGCTGTTGCTGCTGGCTATGAGCTCTTTCCATCTCTCTCTCCCTCTCTCTCTCCCTCTCTCGCTCCCGGGATCTTTCCCTCTGCCTCTCTCTTTCTCGTTCCTTCTGTGTGGGTTGGTAGTGTTGAGACTGATAGTGGTGTGTGTGGACTGTTTTGTCCTCAGAAAAACGAACTCTTAGCCCTTCCCTGGTTGGTGCAGCTCCTGCAGTCTCTCTCTCAGCACGATCTCCAGTCTCCTCTGTCCAACCTCCCCCTGCTCCTCTAAGGATCCTGGGCGATGGAGGCCGAGTAGAGGTGGTAGTGGCAGCAAGTGAAGAGGATGTGACAAGGTATGAGGAAGAGACGGAGGACTGAGCAGCAGATGAGATCATAGCGGAAGAGGGAGTGGCAGAGTGAGAAAGTAGTGATGATGGTGGCGCAGCGGATGAAGGAAATGGCCCCACAGTGGAAAGTTGCCGGGTAAAATGGTGGTCACCAGCCCTCTCCCTCCGTATTCGTCCATCATCTTTTAGGGCACGCTCCCGTGCAGCTAGAGCAAGTCCCAGTGGAGAGGATGGGTCTAGAACTTTTCCTGTCAGTGGGTGGATGAAGGTGGTGGTAGCCTGTTGCTGTGACTGTTGACGGCTAGCTCCCAGGTAGAAGTCAGCAGGTACAGACTTGGGCTGATAGTCCCCTAGAGGAGCAGATGTGGAATATTCAGGGAGACCAAAAGCAGGTGGCATGCTGCGAGCATGTTGAATGAATGTGTCACCTGAGAACATGCCCTCATCTATAGATTTGGAGGGTCTCAGGCGAGGTGTAGGCTGGGAGCTCAGTTGTTGCTGCAGCTGCTGCTGGGAAGCCTGACTTCTTCCTATTCCTGCTACTCCAGTACTTCCTGCCAGTTCTTCCTCGGCAGAAAGAAAAAAGGAGGCACTCTTCCGTCGAGCTTCATGGAAGCGCTCACGATCCCTGCGGGCTGCTCCCACAATGGCAGCACCAAACTGGCTAGTAAAGTCCAAATTCTCCTGAGGTCTAAGTGGTGGTAGAGAGGGTGGTGGCGGTGGAGGGACTGATGGTGGCTCAGGTGGGGGCATGGTGGGTGCAGGTGGGGGTGCAATGGGTGGGGCTTTGGATCTGTCGCTTTCATCTGGAAGGGGTGCATCAGCCTCAACACTGCTTCCTTGGCTACTGCGTCCACTGCTGCTAGTGGAGGGGGCTTTGACAATGATGGTTGGGACGGGAATAGAGCTTGTTTCCACTGAACTTTTACTTCCTAGCGTGCTCTGGCCAGAACGTAGATCTTCTACTTTTGACTGTTTTACCAGAGGCCCCTTGCCTCTTCGAACACCTGGTTTCTGCACTCCAGTTGCAGCTGCTGTCCCTGCTGTTGTGCGCTCTGCTCTTGTCTGCAGGCTCTGAGCAGTCTGTTGCTGCTGTGGGATCACTGTGGCCACACTAGTAGGAGGAACTGCATTGCTGTAACCTCTTCTCAACCCAGCTGACCTTGCCCCTGCTGCTCCTGCAGCTCCGGTGGAATCTGCTGTGTAACCCATAACCTTCCTGGAAGCTGTTCTGCTGGGGACAGAGGGGAGCGCTTGGGCATGAGAATAAGAAGTTGCATGGTCAGAAACTGCAGAGCTTGTGGGTGGTCCAGGGGACCTATCCCTTGGTCCATGAGTGTAGTGAGATGACTGGGAATAAAGCTGATAGTGGGTGGAGGTGGAGGTAGACTGTGACACCGATACTGAAGGCTGTTGGGAGGTCTTGCCTCTCCAGCCCATAGGAGGTGCCGAGGAGAAAGGGGGATCAGGGGGTGCTGTGGTTGGTGGAGGCGGAATGTCATCTGGACCAGGGACTGAAAGGCTTCGTGCAAACTTCATGGCGGGAGGATGGAGGAACTGCTTCTCCTCCTCGGGAACCCCTGAAGTATGAGAGATAGGTATGAGAATAAACAATAAGAAAAAAGAGGATGAGAGAATGACTAATGATGTATGATTAACAAGTGGGCCATTATTGATCCAATATATATAATTAAATATATATATATATATATATATATATATATATATATATATATATATATATATAATTGATTAATTAATTAAAAGTTGTATAATTAATTAAAAGTTGATAAGAATTCAATCTGCCCATCTTGTAATGCTTATTTCTGTCTGTGTGTCTGCTTGTCTGTCTGCTTACCTCATTAATATTAGGGTTAGAGTCTATTAATATCTTACAGCATAACCAATAAAAAGTTTTTATTCATTACTGTAGGAAATTAGTTCCTGTGTGTATATAGCTGTGTTGGTCGTACTGTGTGCTTTTGTTACCAAAATGTTACTATTATTATTATTATTATTATTATTATTATTATTATATTTTCTATTATTATTTTTAGCAAAAACAAACCATTTTTCCCCTTGTTAAGTGACTGCATGAAAGCAACTGGGCAGCATGGCAGGTAGTGGCCTTTTATTTGTTAAATGTAATTTCACAGTTTAAAAAGACCCACAGATGCCCTGTTTAGTAAATATTATACTAAATCTGATGTTGTTTTGCACCCAACATCAGCTCTTCATATATAATTCTTGGCTACAAGCAAACAGAATATAGGATACTCAGCCAATTGAGAGTCTAGTTTATGAATCAGTTTGCCATGCTAAAATAAGGTTAGGTTAGCTAAGTTTTTTTTTTTTTTTTTTTAAGTATTTGGGTGTTAAAGCATGACTGTGAAAGCTGGCAACCCTGCTCAACACAAAATGATAGCGTTACCTATATTGGGCAATCACTCATTTCTACGGTTTGTGTGTGCTAGACATATTGAAATGTTTAGATGCCAAGCAAACAATTTTCATTAACAGAGTGTCTGAGTAACTCAGTTTAACCCATTTGCATAGATGCTGGTGAGCTACAGGTTACACACGTGCTCTTATAGCAAACTGCAAAAAGCTTATTTTTTTTCCCCTGCCATTTGAGAAAGACGTGCTACAGCAGCCTGGTAAAAACCATCCTGAATCTTACAAGAGTTTACTGTGTTCTGCTTCATAAATGTTTCCCAAGTTTGTGGAATTATAAATGGTGCAAAGTTAGTGATATGACATCAATATGGCTTCTTTGTCTGTTTTAGCATAATCAGTTAAACCAGCCTGAAACCCATGAAGCAAAACAAAGTGGAAGCTGATAAGAACCAGGTGTTTGGTGTGTACCAGGCTGAATTTTTTACATACCCAACGCTACAGTGGCACTCTAGAAGCACAGGCACAGGCAAAAAAACACAGCTGCGCAGACAGACAGGCAGACAGACAGACAGACAGCCTCACCGATGGACTTTTGTCGCAGCATACCGTGCTGGGGGGCGTGACCTGACACAAATGGGCCACGGTCATAACCGAGCCCTTGGCCAGACGGCGTTATTCCCATCCCTGATTGGTCGAAATTGGACTGGTGAAAAGAAAAAGAAGGGTGGGAGAAAATAGAGTGATATAATTAATGTATAGATTACATATGTATGATGCTCACTGTGTAATGTATCAGAATTTTAATTATACAAGCTTTAAAATTAACCAGCCTATTCCTTTAGCCACTAGAGGGAGCCATGAAACACTTTTTCTTTTTCTTCTTAATACAAATATCACAGTTCAAACCTACAATGCAAAATAATTATATATTACAAACACTGACAACAAATTCTGACACTCTCTACCAAAAACATTTTAATCACATAGATATTAGAAAAATTTAAAGAAAAATCATAAACAACAAAAAATAAAAGTAAAATGTAATGTTTTTAAAGCATGAACCAAAACACAAGATATTTTAAGAGCAATTAATTAGCTTAAAAAAATGTGACTTTTTCCCAGTTTTATTCCTAATAGTATTACTTAACATTTTCTTGTTTTTTTTTCCATGTGTTTCTATTTTAAATAAATAAATAAATCAGCAAGTTGAAAGTGATATTGATTTTTTCCCCCACCAAAATCGAGAGAAAACATCACCCATTTAGAACTAAACACACACACACACACACACACACACACACACACACCTCGTTGTAAAAGCCCCGTCCTCTCTCCCGCTTCATTGCCGGACCTCGTGGCACTGGGGTCTCATTGGTGCTGATGGTCTGCTGCGCCGCTGCCAGAATTTCATCCAGCTTGTCTGAAAAGAGAGAGAAGACTGTTGTAAAGTTCTGTTAGCAGAGACCTTTCCAGCACTTAGGAGAAATGCCAAAACCAAAGCGATTTTACCAAGTAAAATTTTTTTTTCAACAGTATTAAGCCCTGTAATTTTTTTAATGAACAGCTTTGCTAAATATTCATACAAATCACTGAACAGAGATTCACAAATTACTGAGATCGCTTACTCAAAGCCATCTGATAGACGGTCCTTTTCTTCTCTGTAGCCTGTGCAGATTCAAACTCTGTAAAACACAAACACATCAGTTATGGAGACTCGACTCCTGACTGGATTTACAGGAGAAACATCAAGTTTTACATGATATATTACATGAATGCTGTAAAAAAAAAAAAGTCACAGTGGGACTCACAGTCCTGAGAGTAAACACTCCCTTTATTTCTCTACATAACCCCCTGCTACACTAACGCACTTCTCCCAGTGTTTCACTAGTGCTTGGACACCATCAAGGGAGAAAGTTTTCTCAATACGTTGGGGCCGTGACCGGACTGTTTCACGTCTGAAACCCCAGCCTCCCAGGAACTCCTTTAACGTCCTGAACATGTGGAAATGGCTTGGAGAGAGGTCAGGACTGTACGGGGGTAATGTTGGTAATATTTTGGTATAATATAATATTATATTGGGTGGCTGGAACGGATTATCTGCATCTACATTATTTCCTATGGGAACATGCTTTTCACAATACGAAATTTCACCTTAAGAACAAACAAATTCATATATCGAGGTGAACATGAAAGCAACCTTACATGATACATACCTGATTTTTTTTTCCATGGGGCAGAAGCTGGGGAATGAAGCAAACAAAGAGTTTAAATGAAAAAAATTTTTTCAAATAAACATGAATCAAAGTGGAAATGTAGGACTGCAGGCTTCACACACGCAGTCATGCATCTTACCTCTGTCAACTGTGTGTCATCAACCAGGATGAGCAAAAGGAAGGAAAAGGGGTCAGAGGTCAATGAGGTCAGGGGTTAGATCTCTAAGACAACTGAATTAGGGGACCGCATGTACATTAGGGTTCAGATGAGAGACAATAGAGACTGACAGAGCGCTGGAGGTGTAAGTGCTGAAAGGTGATCTTATATTGCAAATTTACACCAACAATAGTATTTGAAAGAGATACACTGGTTTTCAAATGACGGCATCGCAGACAGTTTTCTTGTGCACTGATTCTGCTGAAGTGGCCACAGCTATGAAACTGCTTCGGGAACTGGGCGAGGCGTGAGGGGTGAAACGAGGTAAACGAACCTGAGCGGCATTAATTCACCACATTAGAATAAAGCATATGGCGGAGAGTGGCACATCATTGGCATGGTCACCTGGCGCTTATTTATAAGGTTAAAATGACCCGGTAAGAAAGAGACATGGTGAGTCCATTTTTATTTTTATTATTTGCTTTTGGCTTTACCTTAAATTAAATTAGGAGTGTATGGGAGTTCTGATCTGATTCACTTCAGACTTCAGGCCACACCTCTACTGTGAAAAGGGTGAGGCCTGAGTGTTTGGGTCTGAAAGTGGAAATGAAAACAGTTCCACATAGAACTTTATAGTATAGTATAGTTGATGTGTTCAGGAGTGACTTTGGCAATAACACATCCTGCTCATTATCTGCAGTTTCGGGATCTAAAGGCTTTGGGGACACACTGAGAATGAGTCTCAGGCATCCACCTGCTGTGTCTCTATCCCATACTGAGCACGGGCAGAACCAGAACAAGGACGGCCAACACTATTGTGCTCAGAACTTGACACACCTGCACTAAGCATGCTCTAAAGCAGGACAGACCATGCTGAGCTGCTCAAAACCAAAATCAGAACAGCCAACAATGAGCCTGCCTAGAACCAATCTTGCAGAACCAGAACAGTCTGCACATGCTCAGAACCACATAAATAGCCTGCGCTGCATATAGGCAGAATCAATCAATCCTGCACTAAACATACCTAAAAAAAAAAAAAAAAAAACTTAATCCACACTGAGCTTAGATCCACCTTTCTGGTCCAAACCTGAACCTGTCCAGTCCACCTGTCCAGTCCACACTGAGCATGCTCAGAACCTGTCCAGCCCACATAGAGCATACTCAGAACCCATCCAGTCCAAACTGAGCTTACTCAGAACCCATGCAGTCCACATTGTGCATTCTTAGAATCCAATCACTCTGTATTGACCATGGCAATCTGCTCAGGACTGAAATGAGTATCTTCAGAGCTAGAGGCAATCTAATATACAAATGTGCTCAAAACCAGAACCAGTCCAGATTAGCCCAGTTTCAAGACCACATCAGCCTGAAGTTAATGACTTCAGATCAGTCCAGTCAAAACCTCAATCATCAATCCATCCAAGCTGCACCTGTCATGCAGAGAACAAATCTTCCCTGCACAAAGCATGCTCAGAACCTAACACACAGTGATTTACATCAGAATCAAAACCAATCCAGTGCACATTTAGTATGTTTAGAACCTGTCTAGCCTGCCCTGTGCATTCTCTGGGATTCACCAGCCAAGACAAAGTCTCCTTTTCCACCAACACCCACCCCCTGTGGCGTTACTACAGCAACAAAAACACAAACTACAGTCGATCAGGAACGTGGGAATCCTGTGACCATATGACGGGGCTGAGGTTTTTTTATTTTATTTAATTTTTTTATCAGTTGGTCAGAAAACGAAGGAGGAGGTTCGGGTGGGCGGGGTTATTTTGGGTGAGGATGGGGGGGTGGTGTTACCTGTACTGTGGGTGCTGACAGTGACAGTGGGAGAGCTCTGAAAGAACAGTGAGATGGATTGAGACTCAACGCGTTAATTTTTTCACCCCATCCCTCTGATCTTTTATCTCCCTCTCACGAGTCTTGCCACATTTTTTTCTTTTAGTCATCTTTCCTCCTGAAGACATTGCTGGCTTTCTGCTTCGTAACCACCCTCATTCTTCATCTCTCTCACTCTCTCGGTCTCACAGGCTGCCTTCTCTGAACTCATCCCTTCGCCCATATGTACTTCTGCTCTCTCTGTCTCTACATCTATTCTATAATCTTTTCTATCCACCTCTTCATTTTCATCCCGATCCTTACCCATCTCCTCCAGCTCCGAGGTCATGGATTTGGAGCGCAGTGCGATGGCCGGAGTGCTCAGCCTTTTACTCTGCTGTGGGACTGAGAAAAGGAAAGAGAAAGAAAGATCATTACTGCTAGGTTTAACAGAATCCTTATATACAGCAGAGCTTGAAAGCCTTCTCACTTTGAAGGTCGAACATTTTGAAGTAGATTGTTGGAAGGCTCCAGCCACAGATGTTTTTCATTTAGAACACAGCCATTGAGATTTTTCCCCCAGTCCATGCCAGCAATGCATTTGGCTATAGACCATCAACTCCTCAAGCACTTTTTATTTATCGTTCAGCCATTTTTCACCCCACATTGCACCCAAAATCTCACTCTCACTTATCTCATTCATTCTCTATAGAGCTCATCCTGTACAGAGTCGCTGGAGGCCTGGATCCTATCACAGGGGACTTGGGGCACGAGACAGGACAGGGCACACAAACACACACACTTACTATGTCTTTGAACTGCTGGGACTATGTCTTTGGACTGAAGTTAGTACCTGGAATTACCTGGAGGAATCCCACCAAGCAGACTCCACACACACAGAACCGAAGGGGGGATTTGAACCCTCGACCCTGAAGGTGCCCCCATGCATAACAGTGTGTATCAGTGTGTTATACAGTATGTGTATTGTGCAACATATGTTGAACTTGTTCTGATCCAAATATGAAACAACCCACTAAATTCACAAATCGCGTCTTGGTTGATTGAACGGATTGATTGGAGGTGTGTCATGCAAACGCTAACCATGAGGTGGAAATGTATCTATAAATGCTATCTCCATCCTAACCATATCTTAACACTTGTATTTTTTCCATACCAAGTTTTATTAACTTCTCTGACTACTACTACAATTAACTTTCCATTTCAAGTAAAATATTTCAGTTTCATAGATGGCACAGGGCTCAAATCCTGCATCTGGTCTTTGTTTGTGGAGTTTGGATGTTGTGATGTTTGAAGATTGTGAAGTTGTGACGTTTGCTCCTTCAGGTGCTCTGGTCTCAACACAATCTAAAGTGATGCGATGGCTGGCAACTGACTGGTGTTCTTGCGCCCTGTATTCATCTAGGATATACCTTGTCTCATGCCATGAGTTCCCTTCAATCGTCTCCAGCTTAAGTCTCCAATACTTAAGTACATAAGAGTAAATTTTGAGTTTGGTACATTTTTTATCATTAAGTGTATAACAGTAATTGAACTGTGTTTTAGACACATACTGTATATACACTCCATTTTTGCCATTTGGCAAACTTGACTTTCATTTTTATCTCATTACACATATGAGCAAGTGAGGGTTATGGACCTTACGCAAGAGCCCAACAGTGGCAACTTATTGCACTGATCTACCCATGCCCTGGTACAGGTACATACTGTATACCTATTCAGTGTATACTCTCCTGTAATAGCTAGTTATAGTATATTCGACCAAAACCGAGTCTTTGTATGGTAGACATTAGATTATCATTATCAGCATTCTCACTTTTCTTCCGAGAGCCTTCCTCCATGTCAGGATTGCGGGTCACCATCACAACTTTGACCATCAGGCTGTTTCCGCCTTGTCTGATCATGTTGACCACCTGTCTGTGGCCGACTTTGACCACATTCTGACCATTGACCTGGGGGAAGACAGGGTAGGAGTTAGGAAGTGAAAATAAATCCATGTTCTATTCCATGCTGCCACCGCGTACAGACCTCGATCAGGAAGTCGCCCATCCGTAAGCCAGCCCTCCAGGCTACCCCTCCCTCGTCGACAGACTCAAGGTACTGCAGTGCTGGGAAGGCTGGGGTGGGTGTAAACTCTTCAATGGGTGTCTGTGCTACAAAAACACACAGCCACACATTTTCAGATATAAAGGAAATTATGGATATCACGTATTGGAGTGACATAGTGTCTGCTATACAAGTTGCAGTGCCAGTGAAGGGTAGGTCATGGGTAGGAGAAACGATGATGTCACCTAACCTGAGCGTTGAGTACAACAGTGGAATAATAGAGCACTTGGCAAGGTATCAATATGAGTCTATGAGAAAGAGAGAGAGAGAGAGACAGGGAGAGAGAGAGAGAGAGAGAGAGAGAGAGAGAGAGAGAGAGAGAGAGAGAGACAGGATGGCAGACAGTGAGGATGAGGCTTCTTACCCTTGGCCCCTCTCAGCACAAAGCCGAAACCCTCACTGTCTTTTTTCTGCAGGAGCACTGTTTTCTCCTTGATTATGTAGTCACTAAGAGAAACATAGAGATAGAGAAGGAGGAAGGTTTAGTGGAGGAGAAACACTGAGCGGAGTTGGCAGTGTGAGCCGTGGTGCTGGGTATAGAATACTGAGCGGGCAGAGAAATGCAGGAGAGAAAACAGATCAGGAGAGGGAACAGGAAGTGTAAAAAGAGTTGGAAACACGTGATAAACCTACAGCACCTGCCTTAAACCTAAGAGAAGGGAGGATCAGTGGACAAAGGAAAAAGTGGACATGGTTTGAAGAATGCCTAGCAGACAGTTCTGCATAATACCACTACACAACTTCCGTTAATCTGCCCGTGCTGTACACACATGCAACTCAGCATGTGCAACCTGTAACACCAACAACTTTAACTCTGCAGCCGCTGTAACACTCCATATGGTGTAACAAAGCATCATATCTGGGAACACTGAGAACACTGCCCGCGTTCTCAGTGTGGGGTGAGAACTGTAATACTCAGGTTACTTTAACACTGTAAACACTATCGTAATATTGTCGTCATGTTAATTAATACCACAGTGTTCCTGTAACATGGCGATCACTGTAACTCTGTAAACATGATGACAGTAAATACTGTAACAATGTAACATTGCCACCACTGGAACATTGAGATCAATGTCAAACTAACACAGTGACTACTGTAACAATGCAGCACTGAGGTCACTTTAACACTATAAACACTAACACAGTGAGTACTGGAACACTGCCACCACTGGAACACTGAGATCACTGGAACACTGCCACCACTGGAACACTGAGATCACTGGAACACTGCCACCACTGGAACACTGAGATCACTGGAACACTGAGATCACTGGAACACTGCCACCACTGGAACACTGCCACCACTGGAACACTGCCACCACTGGAACACTGAGATCACTGGAACACTGCCACCATTGGAAAACTGAGATCACTGGAACACTGCCACCATTGGAAAACTGAGATCACTGGAACACTGCCACCACTGGAACACTGCCACCACTGGAACACTGTAGACATGGCCACAGTGAGTACTGTAAAATGGCAATCCCTGAAACATTGAGATGGCATGTGTACAATTAACTGAAACACTGTAAACACTACAAGCAATGCAACAAAAATCTTTTTAATACTGCAATAATCACCACACTCTTTATTGGAACACTTCAATCACTGGAACCACTGGAGCACTATGATAACTGGAACACTACAAAGCCTGCAGTTGTAGTTTCTACAATCCTACAATCCCCATAGCACAGCAATCAGTGTAACACTGCAAATACTGTAACTCTTTTAACACTACAATCACTGTAACACCACTGTCACTACTACGCTACTACAGGCCTCATTGTACTCTGTAAAACAGCACTGGCATGTAGAAATATTTTACTGTAACCACTTTCCTCTTATAGTACAATATATCACATACTGTAACACTGAGATCATTTTAAAACTGTAAACACTACACTGAGAGTACTTCAACACTGCAACTACTTTAGTATATATACAGTACTATGATCACTGTACCACTGTGACCATTGTACAACAGCAAAACCTGTAACACCCCATCCACTGTAACAGTGCGGCCACAACAACGCTTCAATTACTGTAACGCTGCAACTCATATGACAACCAGTGTAACACTGCAACTACTGTAACGCTGTGACTAATGTAGAACTGCAACTGATGGAGCACTACAACCAGTATAACACTGCAACTAGTGTAATGTTGCGACCAGTGTATTATACTGTAACCAGTGTAACACTGCAACTATTGTAACACTGCAACTAGTGTAATGTTGCGACCAGTGTAACACTGCAATCAGCTTCATACTGCAGTAGCAGCATATAAGGTGTTATAATTCTGAAACTACTATTTAAAACCTTATTTTAAGGCTACTAATGTGACTTCTTAGAAGTACACAATGTGATCATTGTAACACAGCAAAACCTATAACACCCTATGCACTGGAACAGTGCGGCCACAACAACACTTTAGTTACTGTGACGCTGATGGAGCACTGCAACCAGTATAACACTGCAACTACTGAAACAACTCAACTGATGTAACATGGCCACAAATGAAACACTGCAACTACTGCAATAAGCATTTCATATGCATTTCATACTGTGTGCAGTTGCGTAAATGACAAATAAAATTTGAATTTTAACTGTAACATGTCAAAAACCGTAACATTGCAACCGCTCTTAAATTGCAATTACTGTAACAAGGCGAAATGACAACCACCACTAAACAGTTGCTCAAAGTTTACCAGTCACTGTAACACTGTTACACTGTAATACTGTAACTTCTGCCCTTTTTGTAATACTGTCATTGACAATTTCCATGAGGTCTTTAACACCATAACTCATTTCCAGTACGTTTACTGTATACTCTACCAAATCTGACTCCTACCCTTGAATCCATATTCCACACTGTAACTGTAGAACTGGTGTTACCTGTAACACTATAAGACATCACAGGTTCGCTATGGTTACCGCGATTGGCATTACCTGTTGAAAAAAACTCCAGTCCTTATAGTCTGCTACTGAACTGAACACATACAGTATCCCATCTCTATCTGTTCCCAAATGTCACTGTCACACCGGCACTTATGGAATGTAATGATATATAATATGATGAGGGATACTAGTACTGTAGCCAAGCAGTATAACTCCAGTGCCTTTTTACCGTATGCTCAGTTCCCTCCCTGGCGTTTTTTGTGTCATTATGAACACGTATGATTTCTTATAACACAGTGGTCAGCGTTCATGTCAAAAACATGAGGACACTGTAAAACTGGAACTGTCTGTAATGTATCTGTAGCTATTTATGTCATGAAGGAATACTGTGTTGAGTTCAGCTCTAACTCATGTCCTCTTATATTCCCGTAGTGCTACAGTAGCTTCATGTGTATCTATGACCCATACCTTGAAAGGATTTGTAAACATCTTTTTAAGCCTGTTTTCTTTCAATACCACCTGTACCGAAAATAGTTCCGTTTTCATTTCTGAATCTGACACAGCACGGGGAAAAAAGGAGAGCTACACAAACTTTTACAAGGCTGTTAAAGTAAAATGCAGAGCAAAGGAAGGGTGAAGGAAGTGGATGACCCTCCACAAAGCACTCAGGAGCACGGCATCGCGGTGCCTGGTGCCTGTAAGACGCTGTCGAAGCCTTCACATTCTGCAGCTTCGATATGTGATGTTTATATGTGCAGCGGGCACAGTAAGTAAGATGTTGGCGGTTGCCTAAGCAACGGCCAGAACTGGAAATAAGAAATAGCCAAGCTAATATGTAGACATACACTGTGAAGAGAGCTACAGCATGTGAGCTTGGCAAGGATAGTGCTTGGAATTAGTCATCTAGAAGCCAACACTCCTACCAGAGGGACATCTGAAAGACAAAGCCATCGCGGACGCTCTGAAAGAGAACAATTAGAAGAACGCAGTTGGACAGTCGAATCCTGAGCGAAGTTAACAAGCAGGAGCGGATGCTCGACTCGCACTTCCAGCAGCAGGACTATATTTAGACGCGGGTGTGTTTGATGACAGTTGCAAAAAAAAAAAAAAAAAAACACATATATATATATATATATATATATATATACAGTATACTGTATACAGTATGTGAGGGTCTCGTGTAATGATATGCATGGCATTCTACCAGTCTTGTATGAAACACATGATGACGTTATTATAATATATAATGGAGGAAGTGATTAGCAATGTTGGCTGCTTTAAGTGTTCAAGCAAATGCTTGTGAGTGGAGCGATGTGGACGAAAGCCACGGACTGTTAGCACTCGTTTGACATTTTTACATTCTGCAGGTGGGTTTGCAGTGTGCATGGGCAGCTGCGGAAAGGCAAATAGTTAAATATTCTGTTTACACACGCAATTAGCTTTGATTCCAACCTCTCACCCTGATGCCTACTTCAGTACCAGCCTCTGGACCATGTGATGTCATCAGAGACGTAATATAAAGACCAACTGTGACAGATGACTTAAATTAATGTAAACGAGCCAAATGATCACTGAGAGACCGGAAGGCTTGATGCACATTTCTAATATTTTGACACTTAATATTTACACCTGTTTTCCATAAACAAAAGACCTGACCCATATCCCGCGTTCCTGTGTTTACATCATCGTTCCTCTGCCAAAATGTTCTTAAAGGAGCAGGCAGTTCAGTGATCGCCGTAGCTGAGTGTGACCCACAGCGCTGAAGCGCGCACTTAGCACTCCTCGCTTTTTCTGAACATTTTGCCCTGCATAAAAAAAGCAGAGTGTCAGCACTTTGTAGCAGTCAGAGGTGAAGCGATAACTTTAAGCTTCGTGACATCATTCAGGCAGAGGTGTTTACAATCTGCATTACAAGTTGTACTCTTCTGTTTGGTGACGGAACAGGTGTTTATAGCTGCTGAGTGTATCGTAAGTCAACGTATTGCGAACTAACTACACGACATTAAACGTAATGATGAATTTCTGTAATTTGAGTTAAGAATTACTTCTTGTTTCCCTGTCGCTTAGCTGTTGCTATAGAAACAATAATGTAATCTTAACTGCTCAAGTACTTAAACCATGCACACTACTTACTCAAGATGGGGGGAATGAAATAACTGCATAATCAAGGGGAAATAAATGAATAATATAATATAGTATACACTTATCTTATGTAACCAACTTAACCAAAATATGGGAATTAATTGTATCTCATGCACAAGCGAAAGGATTTTAAGTGCTTGATAAAGGAAACTGTGGAGGTAGAATAATATCTTTTTTCCCTGTGAGCGCTGTAGAGCTGCTGGGAGTATTAATAATAAAGTATTAATCAACACCTTCTGACCAATCAGACTCCAGAATGATTCAAAGTGTCATATTACATTAATGACAGGACTTGTGCTGTCCTGATGGGCTGGTGAAGCTGTGTGTGTGTGTGTGTGTGTGTGTGTGTGTGTGTGTGTGTGTGTGTGTGTGTGTGTGTGTGTGTGTGTGTTTGAGTAGTCAGGTGCTGCTGAGCCACTGTTTCTACTGTACCATGCTGTACCCACATGCTGCTAATCCCACTGTACACTCACAGCTTTAACCCACTCCATCTGTTCCCCTCTCGCTCTCTCTGTCTCTCTCTGTCTCTGTCTCTCTCTCTGTCTCTCTGTCTCGCTCTCTGTCTCTCTCTGTCTCTCTGTCTCGCTCTCTGTCTCTCTGTCTCTCTCTCTCTCTCTCTGTCTCTCTCTCTCTCTCTGTCTCTCTCTCTGTCTCTCTGTCTCGCTCTCTCTGTCTCTCTCTCTCTCTGTCTCTCTCTCTCTCTGTCTCTGTCTCTCTCTCTGTCTCTCTGTCTCTCTCTCTGTCTCTCTCTCTGTCTCTGTCTCTCTCTCTCTGTCTCTCTCTCTCTGTCTCTGTCTCTCTCTGTCTCTCTCTCTGTCTCTCTGTCTCGCTCTCTCTGTCTCTCTCTCTGTCTCTCTCTCTCTGTCTCTGTCTCTCTCTGTCTCTCTCTCTGTCTCTCTGTCTC
>JAAGKR010009155.1:17386-27775 GCA_011419295.1 Clarias macrocephalus | reverse complement strand
TGTTGCTGGACTATTGCACAGTCCTTGAGGAGACCTATTATACTTAAAGCCAAATGGCTGTGAATCTCGTCATCCTCATGCACATCCACGTTGGTGGAAAAGAAAGCTTTACAAAAGCATCTGCTTGGTGCGTAAGAGGACGTGTGTCCTTAATGGTACGTGCATTGAGCCAGCATAGGCGATGCATAGTCACTTGTTGACTTTCTGGTTATATCTTGCAACTACACAACAACTGTACAGCTTGCAGAGAGATTTTTGTCACTAGCCAGCTTTCCCCACACTATATGATCTTTCATGGGTTCCAAAGTGACAGCATGCTTCAGTTTTACTGTTCCCACTTTACTAAGTGGATCTGCCCCTTTCCACGATTCAACACAAAAGTTGCATCAAAGCTTCTGTATTAGAATTCTTGCTTTCTGAGTTTAATGTTGCCTTCCAGCAGTCACTTAATATTTTCATGTCATGGATAATGTTTTATGACATTACTTCCCAGAATTAATTCAGCATCCTGACCTTCTACAATTCAGACAGGTACACAGAAAGAGCAGTCATACACTTTCATCCGTATTCACACACTACCAGTGGGCTTGTGCTTTGCCCACCGCAGCCAATCAGTGTGAGGATTGTTGGGGCTATGACATTTGAGGTGAGAACTTTCATGTCCACGAGTCTGGACAGTGCTTGTGTACTCATAGTACAGGCCATATACCCGCTGTCAAGCATGTCTTGAAGCAAAACAGTATCCTGTACTATAATAAAGAACAAATCATAATTTGTGTTAAGTTTCTGTACGTCCTGAAATATCACTTTTGTTTTGTCCTCAACACTACTGCAAAACTGAATAAATAGAAGCCACATCGATGTCTTCACTACTAGGGGACTTTATGCATGACCCTCCACTAATCACCTTAGACTGTTTGTAAAGTCTTGTTGCATGCTGATAATAACCCTGATCCAAAACTCATTCCAAAAGGTAAATCATACGATTCAAAGATTGATCCTGTGTAGACTGCTCAGAAACCTGAGGTGGAGTTACCACAGCAACAGCTGTCTCCAGAGTATGACTATGAGCACACGAAACGTCTACTGACTGAGAATGGCAATCACATGTACATTAGCCTTACATTGTTGAAGCTTATTCTCCCTTTGATACTCATCCAGTCTAATATGCACTTAAAAATGAGGGACAGCTCTGGCTCAGGACAGTTCCGGATGAACTACAGTAACTACATGACAGGGGTCGTCTAGATTTATCCCCTGTCTCTTAAGTCCTTCCACAGGATGTCAATAGCATTGTGCAGCCTGATCCAGTAGTCAAATGGCTTCTCGTTTTTACAAGGGTAATGTTGCATAAAAATACACCAAAGGCATACAGGAGTACATAGGGTCACTGCAGTGTTGTTTAAGTAGGTCAAAAACTGTAGTGTAGGTCAACCTTCACTACATCAGGTGGCCTGCCCTGCAATTTAGTCCCTACTTCATCTGCTTGGTCTTTCAAGGGCACTTCACATTTTTTCAAATACACGTCTACTGTCTCCACCTATTCATCAACAGATTTTTTTCCCCCTCCCCATCACCTCTGAAACATTTAGACTCATTACCATCAGGCTTAAAAAGTAAGCTAACTTTTGACAGTTGAATCTTTTTGTCTGTTTTGGCCAAACATCCCAGATTCAAGACAGGTGACCATGTTCTGGCCAAAGCTACAGTCTAACTGATTTACAATGTCATTAATTAGGCCAACTAGCTTTGCATTTGACTCAGATAAATTTACAGAATCACCAAAAAATAGACAAGACTGAGACACAGTGGGTGTCAGCGCATTAATACTTCTTGTGTGAATAGGGGTTAAGAAAAATCGACCAGTTTTATCAGCCCCAACCTTCTGATGTGTATGGGCAAACTTCAGCACACCTCACCCACTTCCCACACTGTTCTGAACATTAAAACCAGAGGCGGCATTACCATTAGGCAAAAGTAGGCGAGTGCCTAGAGCCCCGAACTGTCAGGGCCCCATGACTTAAGCCTAACCAAGTAGTTTTAGCCAGCACTTACAGTATGTCTAACATTTAAAAATAATTAAAATCCGCTTGCTGAAATAGCATTAGAATGCCATTACGGCACGCAAGTTGCGTTGAAGCGTTTTAGTCTCCTCCCAAGCACACACTACAATGGTACATTTCCCAAAGCGGGAAGTTATTCACTGCAGTTTGATTGAGGAGCGCGAGACTTCCATCCATAGCCATGAAACGAAGTTACCCAAGTGATGCAGAAAAAACGGAAATAACGGGAGGAGAACAGACAATTAATAGGATCTTTGGAATAGGTAACAGTTTTTCACGCATGTGCATAGTCACAGGTCACCTCAGATCACCAAGGTCACAAAGAGGCTGTCTGCATGTGCTATTCTCTCCATTGAGCACAAATTAACATTATTTTCATCTTATTCTTAATCCAACACTCCAATATTCATGTGCTTTCCCTACCCACTAAAGGTCATATGATGAAGGAAGACTAAGCTATTTAAAAAAAGTAAACATTAAAAAAAAAAAACAGGGAGAAAAAATAAAAGCTAGAGAAATATAGTGAAATATAGGAAAGACATGAAAATAACATTTGAGGAGGAGCAAGCAAAAAGAAGAAAAAGAGCGAGAGAGCGAGACATCCAAATCAAATAAAATCAATAAAGGAGATGCAAAGAGAGAGATGCAAAAACAAAATACAAAAAAGAGAAAAGTAAGTATAGTGATGAAGAGAAGCAGTAAAATGCATTAAAAAGATTGGAAGGAGAAAAAGAAAGCAGTCAAGAAGCAGGAGAAATACATAAAATTAAATGCATTAAAGGGACAGAAGAAGACAGACAGACAGAGTGAAGAAGAGTAAGACAAAGACGGGAAGGCAAGGATAAAGATATGAGGTAATCATTTTATTAAGTATTCACTGGTATTATTTGTGTCACTCCATTGACCGGTCAGGGGTTTTTTACTTTAGTGAAACAGCATAGAAGACAGAGACCAATCGTCATCTATTATAATGCTGAACATGATGAAATACAAAAGGTATCTCTATCAATTCAATTTTATTTGTATAGCACTTTTAACAATTGACATTGTCGCAAAGCAGCTTTATACAATCAAAAGAAGTAAGTTTATATGAAATGTGAATGTGTGTGAATCAAAATGATAAGATTGTCCCTGATGAGCAAGCCGAGGGCGACGGTGGCAAGGAAAAACTCCCTGAGATGGTAATAGGAAGAAACCTTAAGAGGAACCAGACTCAAAAGGGAAGCCATCCTCATCTGGGTGGTAACGGATATCAGGGATTGAGCAGCATAATACTGTGTAAGGCTGGAAGTTCAGTATAACAGGAGATGTGTTTAAATTAAATGGAGTCCAGTTTGTTCCTGGAGACTCAGGTAGACTGTAGGAGAGTCCAGTCCTGAACTATCGAACGATTTTTCCACCCATCCCGAGGCATCTGGAGATCGTTCCAGCTTCAGTAGACCGAGGCCAACGCTGCGAGGTTCCGAAGGCATCCAGAAAAGGATTGTTTTTCCAGCTGGATTCTTCTTCATGTTGGTTTGGATCTACACATGCTGCTCCTGAGCTCCCAGTGATCCAGACCCCATCTGCCCTCTGCACCTGTTGACTCATTCCTGTGTTGAACTGGACTTCGTGTTAATTTAAATAACTTCTGTTATATCGAACTTTCAGCTGCATAACACACATGATGTTATACAATTTCTGTTTTCTGTTACACCCAAATGAGGATGGGTTCCCTGTTGAGTCTGGTTCCTCTCAAGGTTTCTTCCTACTACTTCTTTACCTAAGGTTAATCTATTTACAAAAATGCCTGGCTAAATAAATAAGTTTTTAGCCTAGACTTAAACACTGAGACTGTGTCTGAGTCCCGAACATTAATAGGAAGACTATTCCATAACTTTGGGGCTTTGTAAGAAAAAGCTCCGCCCCCTGCTGTAGATTTCATAATACGTGGTACTGACAGGCAGCCTGCATTCTTTGATCGAAGTAGGCGTGGCGGATCGTAAGACACTAGCAGTTCACTCAGATACTGCGGCGCGAGCCCATTTAATGCTTTATACGTCAAAAGTAGTATCTTAAAATCGATGCAAAATTTCACAGGGAGCCAATGCAGTGTTTATAAGATAGGGGTGATGTGCTCGTATCTTCTGTTTTTTTTTTTTTAAAGGAATGGTCACCATCTAAGTCTACAAACTGATAACGATCAGTCAAATAGGATCTGAGCCACAAGAGGGCAGTTCCCTTAATTCCTACTACATTTTCTAATCTGTGAAGGAGAATACTATGATCAATGGTGTCAAAAGCTGCACTGAGGTCCAGTAACACAAGTATAGTGATGCAACCCTGATCAGAGGACAATAGGAGGTCATTTACTACTTTAACAAGTGCTGTCTCTGTGCTGTGATGAGGCCTAAAACTAGTTTGTTATTTAGTATAAACGGGAAAAATATATATAATTTAAACGCTGTTACAAACAAACAAAGAACTTTCGCGGGAACAATACAAAAAACAGCCAGATTTGGGACGGATCTCTTGTATTTTTTTAAGCGGTTGGCCGCACGATAAGGCTTCACCTGTGACTGCGCAAAACCAGCACATGGACTGACCTCAGACACTGCTGGTCACAGGGTCTGTGTGAATTGCAAATCAGTTTATGGTAAACAGCCTTAAACACCATGGAAATGCCAGGTATGCGATGTTCACTTGTGTTTTGAGTTAAACAAGAACTGCTTTTCAAGAGGGGCACAAAGATGTATAGTGTATAGTGTGTAAAAGTGGGCATTTTATAAACCTTACACCCTTTCTTCATAATGCTCTGCTCCTGTTCGCACTGTTTTACCCTGAATGTCTGTTTGCATGGCCATATTTACAGTATGCCAGAAATGTGCCTTCTGTGTATAAGATCATCTGTGTCCCTCTTCCCTCAATCCTGGACATTTACTTTGCACTAGGTGAAAGAGGTGACATTTATATGTTTATAAGTAAGAAAAATACACAAATGTCAGGACATGTCAGAACTACTTCAGGGCCAGCATTTCACCAGAATACCATTGTCCCCAAATTTATTGTTCCCTCGAAATAACTAAAACTACAGCTAATAATAGCTGAAGCCCTGGCAACAAAAGTGAGTACACTCCTAAGTGAAAATGTACAAATTGAGCACAATTAGTCATTTTCCATCCCCCTTTGTCATGTGAGTCAATAGTGTTACACTGTCTCAGGTGTCACCAGATAGCAGGTGAGTTAAATTTGGTATAAAAGCTCTTCCACTCTCTCAACCTGGCCACTGAAAATTCAACTTGGCACCTCATGGCAAACTCTCAGAAGACCTGAAAAAACAAACTGTTGCTTTACATAAAGATGGCCCAGGCTATAAGAAGATAGCCAACACTCTGCAACTGTGCTGCAGCACAGTGGCCAAGACCATCCAGCGCTTTAAGAGGACAGGTTCTTCTCACAACAGGCCTCGCCATGGTCGACCAAAGAAGCTGAGTGCACGTCCTCAGCGTCAGATCCAAAGATTGGCTTTGGAAAACAGACGGATGAGTGTGTCCAGAATTGCTGTAGAGATTGCAGGGATGGGAGGTCAGCCTGTTAGTGCTCAGACCGTACGCCGCACACTGCATCAAATTGCTCTGCATGGCGGTCGTCCTAGAAGGAAGCCTCTTCTAAAGATGATGCAAAGAAAGCTCGCAAACAATTGCAGACATGCAAACTAAGGACCAGGATTACTGGAACCATGTCCTGTGGTCTGATGAGAACAAGATAAACCTATTTGGTTCAGATGGTCTCAAGCGTGTGTGGCAGCAACCAGGTGAGGAGTACAAAGACAAGTGTGTCTTGCCTACCATCAAACATGGTGGTGGGAGTGTCATGATCTGGGGCTGCATGAGTGCTGCTGGCATTGGGGAGCTATATTTCATTGAACATGAATTCTAAAATGTACTGTGACATACTGAAGCAGAGCATGATCCCCCTCCCTCCGGAAACTGGGCCGCAGAGCAGCATTCCAGCATGATAATGACCCCAAGCAGACCTCCAAGATGACCACTGGCTTGCTAAAGAGGCTGAGGGTAAAGGTGGTGGACTGGCCAAGCATGTCTCCAGACATAAACCCCATAGAACACCTCTGGGGCATCCTGAAAAGGAAGGTGGAGGAGCACAAGGTGTCAAATGTCCACCACCTCTGTGATGTGATGGAGGAGTGGAAGAGGATTCCAGTGGCAACCTGTGAAGCTCTGGTGAACTCCATGGCCAAGACAATTCAAGCCGTGCTGGAAAATGATGGTGGCCACACAAAATATTGACATTTCACATTTTCACTTAGGCGTGTACTCACTTTTGTTACCAGGGGTTCAGCTATTATTGGCTGTATTTGTAGTTATTTTGAGGGGACAATAAATTTACACTGCTATACAAACTTTACACTGACTACTGTTCATTGTGTCAAAGAGTCATTTATGCAGTGTTGTCCTATGAAAAGATAGAACTAAATATTTGCAGAGATGTGAGGGGTGTACTCACTTTTGTGACGTACTGTACTTGGTTCTATTGTCTCTTTTACTCATCACATGAATGTTCATTGTCATCTCCCAAATATAAATTTTAAATGTTGTGTTCCAGACTGTAGTCACAGTTTAAAAAAATTCTGTGCTTTGAAATCGCACCTTTACAGAGATCACAAAAAACAGCTAAAAAAGTCTAAGAAATGATGTAATCATTGATGTCAATGCATTGCTCTGTCATGTAGATTTTTCTAAATTTAGATGTGATGGATTAAACAGCCTGTTTTCTCACTTAAAATGTCACATTAAAGAAGGTACAGTAGTAAAATGTCCTTTAGCCAGTGTGAAAAGACATTCTCAGTAATATCAACATTTACCTTACATTTATCAAGAACACATCAAAAAAAAAAAATCTGTGAACGGTCTGATTGACTGCATAGTAGATCGATCTAAGCATACTTCTTATCCATGTGAAGCTGCTTCATCCCATGATGACACAGACCAAGGAGATGTCACAGATCATATTTTTGGTGAGGAACAACCAGTACAGAGAGATGAATTGCCTTCAGATGACCCCAAAGATAAAAGTCTAAGGGGGTCAGATCGGGAGACCTTGGGGGCCATTCAACTGGTCTGACACTAACTCACATTGGATAGATTCCTCCAAGACTGTTGGAACAAAAAAGTGATGGTATGGTGTGGTATATGGGGTACAAAGATAGTGGGGCCATTCTTCATCAATGAAAACCTCAAAGCCACTAGATATTTGAAATTGCTACATGATGATGTGTTTCCCTCTTTATGCACTGAAGCTGGCACGTTCCCTGAGTTTTTCCAGCAAGATGGTGCACCACCACATTATGGGTGTCAGGTCCGAGCATTCCTAGATTAACAGTTTCCTGAAAAGTGGATTGGTCGTCGTGGGCCAGTTGAATGGCCCCCAAGGTCTCCCGATCTGACCCCCTTAGACTTTTATCTTTGGGGTCATCTGAAGGCAATTGTCTATGGTGTGAAAATACGAGATGTGCAGCACCAGAAACTACGGATACTGGAAGCCTGTGCTGGCATTTCTCCTGCGGTGTTGCTATCAGTGTGTGAAGAGTGGGAGAAGAGGGTTGCATTGACAATCCATCACAATGGGCAGCACATTGAACACATTTTATAAGTGGTCAGAAACTTGTAAATAACTCATGAAGGAATAAAGTTACGTTAAAACCAAGTGCACCATTGTTTTTCTTGTGAACTTTCCAATAAGTTTGATATGTCACATGACCCTCTTCCTATTGAAAAAACAAAAGTTGGAACCAAGATGGCCGACTTCCAAATGGCCACCATGGTCACCACCCATCTTGAAAAGTTTGCCCCCTCACATATACTAATGTGCCACAAACAGGACGTTAATATCACCAACCATTCCCATTTTATTAAGGTTCCATATTAATGGCCCACCCTGTACTCTTTTTAACAGGAACCTGGATTAAACAGGATGAATATGTAGCTTTAAACAAAGCTAGTCCTCCTGGATATGGCTACATACTCTAGCCTCGGCTAACTGGTAGAGGAGGAGGCGTCGCAGTTACAGTATTTACCATGATAATCTGACTTCCATACAAAAACACAGTCACAAATTTAATGCATTTGACTTTCTCTATAGTAACATAACAAGTGTAGCTACAAATATTAAGTCTGCTTAGTCAATCCTATTGTGTAGCCAATCTTATTAGATTTTACAGACCCCAGATCTGTGAGTTTGCAGATTTCCACTCAAACCTAGTCATTTCTGTAAACAAAGTGTTAATTCCTGGAGATTTTAATATATATTTTGAGAATGCAGAAGACCCTCTGAGAACAGCATTTATGTCCATACTGGACTCGGTAGGAGTAAATCAATGTGTAGTAGGACCCAGTCATAAAGCAGGTCACACTTTAGATTTAATATTATTCCTTGGATTAAGTATAAGTATTTTTTTCACAATTCCACTGTCTGAAGTTATCTCAGATCACTTACTTGTCTCAATTAAAGTGCGTCATAGTAAAAATCGACACACAGCACCGCGCTACCGTCTTAAACATACATTTACATCAACTACCACACAGAGCTTTAACAATAATCTCCCAGAGTTACCAACTTTGATCGGATTGCCATCTGACTCCAGAGAACTCGATCAGACGACTGAATATTTAAAGTCGACATTCCGTTATATCTTATAAAAAATTATTAGAGATATGAAACTCGCTCCCTGGTATAATGATCACATGCGCACTTTAAAACAGACCGCTCGGAAATTAGAACGTAAATGGCGTCAAACTAAATTGTTAGTATTTCAAATAGCATGGAAGGAGAGCGTAAATAAGACCACTGCAGAAATCTCCACAACATCGTGCAGTAGTGAGGACTTCATGAACTTTTTAAATAATAAAATTGTAAATATAAGGCATAAAATTGAGGTTTCGAAACCGGACAATGTAATTGATGCAGATGTTAAACTAACCATGTCAGATTGGAACCTAGAATACTTTACACCTTGAAGAGAATGAACTAATTTCACTCATCTCTTCTGTAAATTCATCATCTTATTTATTAGATCCTATGCAGACACGTTTTCTCAAACAGAGAGTGCCAGAAATAACAGAAACACATACACATACCCATGCATTTTGGACGAAATTTCCTTGCATTTTGCTGAAAATAATAAATTCTTCACTCAGCATTGGGTATGTTTCCAAAATTTCTTTTAAAGTCTGGCCTCGACCCCTGTCAGCTGTCCAATTATAGGCCGATATCAAACCTCCCCTTCATCTCTAAGATTCTGGAAAAGATAGTAGCGGAGCAGCTATGCTCATATCTGCACAGAAATACATACATGAACTGTATCAGTCAGGATTTAGGCCTCATTACAGCACAGAGACAGCACTTCACACTCTTTGCCCAGTGCCATAATAATGTTTTTATATATATTTTTTATTTTTGTTCAATTTATGGCATAAGAAGTAACTATGCATCAATGATTGCTGAAAATATTGTGCATTTTTTCCATTTTCAAAAGAGACTGTGTTAATATCTTTTTAATAAAAAAAAATCACCAAACTTTTGCATTAGACTGTAGGTAGTTCGAAAGATGTTTATTGGGTTTACGCCCTTACTTTAAAATGTATTCTTATCCTGTGGCACTAGGATTTTAGCCTTTCGTTTGAAGCACATGTAGATAATATTACCAGGATAGCATTCTTTCACCTTAGAAATATTGCTAAGATAAGAAACATATTGGCACTAAATGATGCAGAAAAATTAGTTCATGCCTTTATCATCTCTAGGTTGGACTATTGTAACGCCTTACTGTCTGGTTGTTCAACTAGGTGTATAAACAAGCTTCAGTTGGTGCAGAATGCAGCAGCGAGGGTCCTCACTAGAACCAGAAGATACGAGCACATCACCCCTATCTTATCTACACTGCATTGGCTCCCTGTGAAATTTCGCATCGATTTTAAGATACTACTTTTGACGTTTAAAGCACTAAATGGGCTCGCGCCACTGTATTTGAGTAAACTGTTGGTGTCTTACGATCCGCCACGCCTACTCTGATCAAAGAATGCAGGCTGCCTGTCAGTACCACGTATTATTAAAACTACAGCAGGGGGCAGAGCTTTTTCTTACAAAGCCCCAAAGTTATGGAATAGTCTTCCTATTAATGTTCGGGACTCAGACACAGTCTCAGTGTTTAAGTCTAGGCTAAAAACTTATTTATTTAGCCAAGCATTTTTGTAAATAGATTAGCCTTAGGTAAAGGAGCAGATCTGGGGGACTCATGGACGTAGAGTATCTGGTGAACTGGTATGTTTAG
>JAAGKR010009155.1:0-16196 GCA_011419295.1 Clarias macrocephalus | reverse complement strand
AGAAGATACGAGCACATCACCCCTATCTTATCTACACTGCATTGGCTCCCTGTGAAATTTCGCATCGATTTTAAGATACTACTTTTGACGTTTAAAGCACTAAATGGGCTCGCGCCACTGTATTTGAGTGAACTGTTGGTGTCTTAAGATCCGCCACGCCTACTCCGATCAAAGAATGCAGGCTGCCTGTCAGTACCACGTATTATTAAAACTACAGCAGGGGGCGGAGCTTTTTCTTACAAAGCCTCAAAGTTATGGAATAGTCTTCCTATTAATGTTCGGGACTCAGACACAGTCTCAGTGTTTAAGTCTAGGCTAAAAACTTATTTATTTAGCCAAGCATTTTTGTAAATAGATTAGCCTTAGGTAAAGGAGCTGATCTGGGGGACTCATGGACGTAGAGTATTCTGGTGAACTGGTATGTTTAGATGCTGTCCTCCCCACACTCATTGTTCACTCAGGTTTGTTGACGGTGAGGTGATTGGTTGCTTTACATCTCAGGGAGCCCTCATGTCTGTGTTTCCTTCTGGCTCTCCCTTTTAGTTATGCTGTTATAGTTAGTCCTGCCAGAGTCCCTGCTTGCACTTTGCACTAATATACATTCACCTTATACATGTTTGACTGTGACCAGACCTAACTGCCATCTCTCCTTATTTTCTGTTCTCTCCTCTTCTGCTCTCTCTCTCGCTCTCCCTCTCTCCTTTCCCTCTCTCTGTCTCTCTGTCGAGCTATACATGTTCACTCCTGAGTTGCCAGTGATCCAGACCCCTCTGCCTTCTGGAGCCGTCTAACCCGTCCTGGAGTCCTGCTTCTGGTTGGAGATCTCGTCGCATGGATGCCCCGTGTGGTCTGCCTGGATTCGTATGGTGGCTGGGGATAGTTTCCACGAAGACTGTCCTATGATCGATTGATGCTCTGGGGACCTGTGACTTCAGTTGTTCGATAGCTCAGGACTGGAATCTCCTACAGTCTACCTGAGCCTCCAGGAACAAACTGGACTCCTTTTAATTTTAATTTTAACACATCTCCTGTTACACTGAACTTCCAGTACACATTATTAAGTTGATCAATCCCTGCTCTCCGTTATCACCCAGATGAGGATGGGTTCCCTGTTGAGTCTGGTTCCTCTCAAGGTTTCTTCCTATTACCATCCCAGGGAGTTTTTCCTTGCCACCGTCGCCCTCGGCTCGTTCATCAGGGACAATCTGATCATTTTGATTCATACACATTGCATACAGACTTACTTCTTTTTATTGTGTAAAGCTGCTTTGCGACAATGTCAATTGTTAAAAGCGCTATATAAATAAAATTGACTTGACTTGACTTGACATCTTATAACCCTGATATGAAGACACTGTGCGCTGAGGTTCAGTAGCAAAAATCACATTAACCAGGTAAAATATTTTTTAGTGTTTATTATTTTACAAATATATATTTCACATTGATCATTGATTGATTTATCTTTTTTTATTTAGGTTAACCACTGACTGCATGATCTGTTACATGGGGTACAAGGATGATGGCACATTTTTGTTTTGCTGCTGGTGTAAGATTGGCCTTTAAGATTGGCTTTTTATTCCAGAAATAAAGACTCAAATAGACACCAAGTATTTTATTTGAGAGTAAACTGTAACCCAGCATTTTTTTGGAGTGCAAAATGTTTTTGTTGCATGCAGAAATAAAATGTAGTTTTCTCTGTAACAGTTCATTGATTTTATTAAAGCAACACATTAAAGTTTTTTATACATAGCATGAAGGTAAAAAATGATATATGCAGTATTATATTCTTGTCAAAAAAGTGTTTCGTGGCTCCCTGTGTTTTCTTTTCTCTGGGAAACGGGTCCAAATGGCTCGTTGTGTGTTTAAGGTTGCCGACCCCTGGTCTAGTGGATACATGATTTCACACTAACGTACAAAACAAATCATATTGTTGCAGTTACTCATGTGATTTAATGCAGTCTACACAGTAATATTCTACCTTTCTATTAGGAATGTTTGTAAGAATGTAGAGACTGACTGACTACAGTGAAATGAAAACCAAGTGTAACGAATGTAACTAATGAAAACTTTGATATTTCAGATGTAGCCAACATAAGATATACAACTATTAAAAGCAACAGTGACTACAACTTCAAAACACCCTGTATGTCTGATTACTGATGGAAAAAGCCTCATGAGAATTGTTTTTCTGAGAGATCACACAGATTCAGGCCTCTGAAACAAAACACTCTGAAACATAAAATGTCAAGGTCAAGTGAAGAGCACATGCTGTGTCAGGAAGATAGCACACTGCTGAAGGGCCAATGTTGGTTCAGTAGATAATGGCAAAGTTGGACATTTTAAATGAAATTAGACTCTTTTCATCATCGCCAATAATAAGAAAACAGATTCCTGTCCCCAGAAATGTATTCATTAAGTTTATTTGTGATAAAATTATACAGTAAGAAAAATTAAGAACATATATACACTACTCACAATGCGTTAGGGATATTGTTATTTACATGAGTGCTTTTCCTATTTGCTCTGAATTTTAATGAAATAAGTAAAAGTTCCCTTTGATATTACTAATAATGTATGAGAAGAAACACCATTTTCATCAGTTTAATATTTACTACCCCAAAAAACAAAACTTGACGATGTCAGTCGCGGGTGTTTCCACCATTTGCTGCAGTGAAGCTGGACAGCAACGTCTCAGGCTCCTCACTGCCTCATGATGATGTTCTGAGGCGATGGTTCCACTCTTCCACAAGTGCTACAGGCAGTTCTGCCAGGTCACGTGGGGGTGGGGTACGATATCATCCAGTCTCTGCTTCAACTGGTCCCAGACCTGCTCTATGGGGTTCAGGTCAGGGGACATTGATGGCCACCATATGAGACACTCCAACTTCCTGAAGTCGAGCTGTGACAAACTATAAAATAAACACCTAGAACAACAACGTTTTCTCTCAGCAAGGTGGATGAAAATAAATGCAAACAAAGTGCCCATAGTCTCAGACAGTCTTTTATATCAAATGGCTCTGCATCTTCCTCATCATCATTCAGTACTTTCACCTGGTCACTGTAGCTCAGCTGTTCTTTATCATCATCTTCATCAACATTACAGCATCTTTGGAGAACTGTGACTCTAGTCTGTGTGAATACAACAATAATTTGAGTTTTCTACATTAAAATGTACTTCAAAATATTCCTTTTCAACCAGCAAAATGATGAGATAAACAAACATTTTCCACAGTTGACTCAACTCAGTTGAACAACAGTTCCAGTATTACAGCACACATATTTTTTCTACAGATGAAACAAAGTAAACACAGCGATTCAAATATAACCTAGCAAATAACCTAGCAAATCATCAAGTTATATGTTTCACATGCCGACTACTTACACTAAACATAAGAAAATGCCTAAAGCCCCAAAGCAAAACAATATGTACTATGCCACCCTTAGTCACAACGCGAAGGCTGAGGTTCTTATTACAGATGTTTAATATGCTCATTGACACCGTAAAACTAAATAAACAGGACAAATATACAACAGACATCAGTTACACATTCAATTACACAGAAAGCACGCATACAACATTAAACAAAGAAATTAATAAAAATGTCTTTACATACCACTTTTGCCTGCTTGTGCGCTAAGAGAGGAGGTTTATCTTAAAGTTTCTTGGTTGGATGGCTTACATTCATCAAGAGAAAATTCTCCACACCAGCACGCAACAGCATCGCTCGTCTCGTCATGCCGATGAAAAACAGGAAGCGGCATGCAAAATGCAATATGGGAAAAGAAATAAAACATGACCAAAAATGTTACTTGTGATTTTTATATTAAGTTATCATTTGTTTGATTAAGATACAAGAACTTTGGTCATGTTTTATTTCTTTTTTCATGTTTTTTTTCAATAATCAAAATATAAAATTATACTAATTAAACTAATCAACATTGATAATTGAAATAAACATAAGCATTCAAGTACACAAGCGCCATCTAGTGGAAGTGAAACAAAACTTTGTGTCAGCAAATACAGTACTGTATATTAACCCTTTAACGTTTCTGTCACTTACTAGCGCAAAAATCCCTATGGTTCTACCTCACTATGGCTCTGTATGCTACTGTGTTCACTGGCAACAGATGGATTAGCCTAGCATAATAGTGCATAGCAAAACATCTTTCTCACCACATTGCAGCAAAAACTGCTAACTGCATTCATGTTTTCATGTTACCACAACAGACTCAAGGGTATTTACATCTCATTTGGAGGAATATCAACCCACCTGTAGTTAAGAGCAAAGAGGCACAAAACTTTAGCTTGTGTTTAGCTTGGTTGCAGGATTTAATCAGCAGCACCTGGCTTCTGTGGGGTTTTAGGTTCCTCCCTAACCATAACCCTAGGCAACATTTAGAAAACAGAATTATACTCACAAATAGCTAACAATCCTCAAAAAAAGCAATGTCTTTCCTTGTACACGTTGTTCACACTTGGAAAGTGATTATACTTCCTAACATGCGCACACACTCAAAGCATTGGCCAGCCAGTAGAGCAAATGGAGAAAAATGTCGCCACCTATCAGGGAGAATAGGTGTGACACAGGTAACGTTGGACCAACGTTGGCCCAATGACGGTATCCACTGAGGCCATTTCCACACATAGCCGGGTATTTTTAAAAACAATTTAAAACCAGAGATTTTTCTCTGCAGTTTTCGCCTTTTGTCCACACGCACACGCCTTTTTGGTCATTGAAAACGGAGCTTTTGGAAAACTCCGGCCAAAGTGAAGATTTTCCAAAACTCCGTTATCAGTTTTGTTGTGTGGAGGGGAAATGGAGATTTCGGCTTGTTGTAACATCATCTTGTGCCGATGATGTTATTGTCTGTGTGCTCGTCTCCTACATTTGATGTCAGCTTTGTTTATGAGGATATTTTGTGCAATAGCGGACGTACGTACAGTAAACTAATGACTGTGTTAATGTTGCGTACTGGACTTTTTACACGCACAGTTACTCACACATTACGTTAATGAACACAGGTGCCTGAATGTACTACTAACCTCACCGCTGCTACATTCTGTACAAAACTCTGACTACACAGACCCCGCAGACAGTGATGGCGGTTTCGGATGAGACCTGGTCGGACTTCGAGACAGGTAATGACATTTTGTCCAGGCTTCTGATTGACCCCCTGTTGATTAAGGAGGCTCCTAACAGCGCTTAACAGGGCATTTTGCGTTTGGATGTGGACAAATATATTTTTAAACCCTAGGTCATGTGGACAGAATTATTTTTAAAAAACGAAGAAGAAAAAATCTCTGTTTTTAAAAATAACCAGCTACGTGTGGACATGGCCTGAGACATATCGTTTTTCAATGTTGTTTATGTACTAGATTGGTATCCAACCCTCATATGAGCTCCTGATGTGATGGAATCATTGAAAGAGGCTGCTGCCATTATCTAATGAACCAACCACCAATAGGCCAACAGACAAAATGACTTTGGGCAACCACTGATGGCCAGCATTGGCCAAATTTATGCACTGTCATTGGCCCAATGTTGGCTCGACATTGGAGCATTGACAAAAGGTTACCAAATTTTGGTCCAATTGTTGGGCCAACAAAGTTGTGCTATCCCGGTGTTACGAACTTTTATCAGCACATCACCTGCCACACCAGGGTGAATAAGCCCATCCGGCTTCCCTCAATGACTACTGCCCTGTAGCTGGTCAGAAACTTCATCATCTCTTCATTACCCAACACACTAGATCCACGACAGTTTGCATACCATTCACAAATGCTCTTTGTCTACTACAGTTCAGCGTTTAACACTATATTTCCCTCCACACTCACCACCAAGCTGGAGCACCTCTCTGTGTCAGCAGATCTCCAATTTTCTAACTGGCAGACCGCTGGCAGTAAGGATGGGCAGACATGTCTCAGTCTCCCTCACCCTCAGCACCGGAGCCCCCCTGTGGTACTCATTGTACACCTACTGTGTGGTCACTACCAATTCCTCCACCATCATCAAGTTTGCTGACGACACCATCATGGTGGGCCTGACCTTTGACAACAATGAGATGTCCTACCTGGAGGACATTAGGAATCTCGAGAACTGGTGCCAGAGAAATAACCTCCTTCTGCAGCAATACAAAGCAGCTGATAGCGGACTTCATTACAAAGCAGGAGAGGAACTCCCAGACCCCTGTGATCAAAGAGAGCCCAAAACCCAATGGAGAAAGTGGAGAGCTTCAGATATCTCCGTGTTCACATCATGCAGGATCTGTCATGGTCCTGTCACATCAATACCGTGGTGAAAAAGTCCCAGCAGCATCTCTACCACCTCAGATGCTTGAGAGGCTTTAGACTGCCCTTCAGGGTGCTTAGGAACTTTTACTCCTGCACCATAGAGAGCATCCTGACGAGAAACATCAGAACCTGTTTCGGGAACAGCACCATGCAGGACAGACAAGCTTGACAGAGGGTGGTGAGATCAGCTGAGCGCATCATCCACACCGAGCTCCCTGACCTGCACTCGATCTACAGCAACCTAGTGCTAAGACCAGGAAGATCGTGAAGGACCTCAGCGACCCTGACAATAGACTGTTCTCTCTGTTGCGGTCAGGAAAGTGCTTCCGATCCCAGAAGGCCAACACAGAGAGACTGAGGAGAAACTTCTTCCAACAGGCTATATGTACTATCAACTCTACATAGGAATTGCCTTCACACAGAGTATTTTGGAACATTCCAAAACCAACCACACTGAACATTTGCACATTGCACAAGACTGAAGGACTGAATTAAACAAAACATATATGTTGCACATTTCTGCTTTATGGACTTATTAAGGATTTATTAAGGACTAATATTGCACTACTGCACTTTTTTTATCTACAGTACTATTCATTCTATTTCAAACTCCATGACCACACGGTACTGCTGCTGCCTGCACATTCCACATACTTTTAAATAACATTTATATACTGTACATATTTCTATTTTAGACTTCATTTTATTTTATTGTAACAAACTGTAGATTTTGTATTTTATCTTTCCTCTTACCACGTTGCTTCTTTACTTCCCTTTTCCTAAGCAAGGTCACAAACAGTTATGTAAGCGTTTCACTGCATATCCTACTGTGTATGTGACAAATAAAAATGTTAACTTCAATTTAAATTTGAAAAGTGCTTCAACATAAACAGCACTAACAGACGATTAATGACTACACGTGTGTACATATTTAAAATGCTTTATTAGGACAGTACAAGATTGGAGTATAAAAATGATCATAAATAAAATAAAATAAATCCACTACCATTGCTGAATATGTGATTTACAATAAACAGCAGCAAAAATAACTAACAGGAATCGTGAGAAAATTGTCTTTTAGATCAGAGATGTCGTTGTTCAGCTCTATTGACATCTAATTGCAGAAGTCCGTGTCACAGCACTTGACATCAGAGGTAAGAACTCGCTTTAAATGTTGGCACCACCTGACAGAGACACACTCCTTCCTGTAATCTTGGTGCACGACTGAGAACATAAAAAATAATTCGGCAGTTAGAGCAAAGTCCATATACAGAACCTGATGTCATTTACATGCTTTAATTTAGAACAGGTGTGTGTGTGTGTGTGTGTGTGTGTGTGTGTGTGTGTGTGTGTGTGTGTGTGTGTGTGTGTGTGTGTGTCCTGCTGTGTTATGTTAACTGTCTCAGATCTGCCATCATAAAATATAGTTGCAAGCAATGATGAGCAGGCCCAGGCACCTTGCGCCAACAATCCCGCGTGCATCACACAACCTGTGTGTTGTTTGAGCATTTGACACTATGGCATAATAGGGCTGATGACAGCTTGGGTTCTAAATATTGGTAATTTCAATATAGAATCATTTGAACCTTTGAACTGTGTGTGTGTTTAGTCTGTGTGTGACCAGGGTGTGTTACTGAGTGTCATTGTAAGTGCATTAGTGGGTATTTGGGCATGTTTGCGTGTGGTGTGTGAGTCTGTGTGAATACATTTGTGATGTGTGTGTGTGTGTGTGTGTGTGTGTGTGTGTGTGTGTGTGTGTGTGTGTGTGTGTGTGTGTGTGTGTGTGTGAGTGTGTGTGTGTGTGTGTGTGTGAGAGTGTGTGTGTGTGTGAGAGAGAGAGAGAGATAACGAGGTAAAGGTGTGAGTGTTAACATTTGTGATGTGTATAGAGAAGTATGTAGAATAGATGGAATTTAACCCGGTTGAACTGCACAACCTGTGAGCCTTTTGAGCAGGTTAAGACCTCAAAAAAGCCCCGGTTGTTGATGTCATTTAATGTGGCCCAGGTTTGGTGGTGACCGTTAAGGCCCAGGTGCTTGGGCAGGTTATTGTTTGGGTAGGATGTGTAGTGTGTGTAGCATGTGTGTTTAGGCATTGTACTGTGTGTATAGTATGTGTGTGTATAGAGTGTGAAGGATGTGTGGTGTGTTTGTTTAATAGTGCTGATGTCATAAATGTGCATTTTGGATATGACCCAAAATATCTGACCTCCTGTGCTGTTCAGTTCAATGAGGTCTAAAAGTAGACGAGTTTTACATGTATATGGGCAAGTGTGTTTACGAGGCAGCAAAATCTGTCGTTAAGGTCCTGAGTCACGCAAGCCTCCTAAGGGCAGCAGATTCCAACCATTTTCATGAGTTTCATGAGTCCCAAGCCCACATAAAATGGGAGGGTTGCATCAGGAAGGGCATCTGGCGTAAAACCTGTGCCAAGCTTGTATGTGCGGGCCGGATAGATCGCGTTGGCGACCCCTTGCCAGGAGCAGCCGAAAGACCAACGATGACAACAAGAACAAGAGGGCTGTCACACATTTATGATGTCAGCACTATTAAAACAGCATTATCAGAGCAATGGTGATGACATCATAGTCATGCCGTCATTGTACTGATGTCATAGTGCTTGGGCCCTAATAATCCTTAGCAGAACAAGAGAGATCATCAAATGTAAAAACATCAACACTCTCAGAATTAAACATAAGTGTGAACATACAGAGGGAAATAGAAGCTTCTGTAGCATAGCTGGCACAAACATGATGCTTCTGGCAGGTTACAGGAACTGGGTTACAGTGTTCTTTCATCCATGCGTAACACTTGTTGCATTTCAGAGCAGAACCTGTGACAGAGTGGAGACCAAACACAGAGAATATACGATCTACAACCATGTGCTTCTAATCAATATTGGTTGTGTAGTTTTAATTCTTTGATTAATTCACCTGAAATTAATCTGTTAACTTATTAAATCTATTTAATGCTCTGATATATTACATTCACTCTTTTCTCCAGACTGAATATCAGCATCTCTGGCACAGGAAGATGGAAATCATCAAACACTAGAACACACAACTGTGTTTATACCATTACTTAGACGTCACTGCTGATTATTATACACTTCTCTCGGCCCTGTGGTCACAAATTAATAAAGTGTACATAAAGATAAATATTATATTTATGAATCACATGTAACACACAGCAGCTTTACTAAGATGAAGTCATTCGGCAAGAGTGCTAAAGAAACTCTGTGTGATTTGACTTTACACTGCCTTGTGTCCCAAATAAACAGAACAGATTTTAGTCAGCCTCATTAGAGACACCTACATGTTTATTAGAGATATTATAGAGACATGTTTATTAGAGATAACGTTTATCTGAAATACGCTTGAACAAAATAGTGTTTTCATTTGACCTGAATCCCAGTGTACTGTACACTCACCGCTCATCAGCATCACAGCAAGAACCAGCGTCAGGACCAGAGTCTTCATCTTTATACTGCAGCACAGAAAAGGAAGAAAAAGGAAAGAATAATTCCTAAAAAATAACATTTGATTAACTGTAGAAAAGTGAATTAGGCTGGAAGAGAGTAGCTCCAATATAGTCCAAATGGTTAAAATATACTTATTATAATTATAGTAAATAAATTCACAAAAATCCCAAAGCGCTCCATAATCATGATATTGTCTAAGATCTTACCTTCAGTGTTCGAGAGTGTAGTGAAGGATTAAGGAGCCTCTGAGCTTCACCTGTGTATCAGTTCTAATCCCACTACTTTATCTTTCCTCCTTTAAATCCATCTGATGTGGGAGTTTCCACCCTCCTGGTTTTCACTGTCACTATGAACTTTTACACATCAATCAACTAGTGGCTACATGATTTCACACTGATGTACAAAACAAATCACACTGTTACTGTTACTCATGTGGTTTATTGTAGTCTGCTACACAGTGATAGCAACTATCACCACTATTGCCCAGTATCACATCTTTCTTTCTTTCTAAAATTCTCTGGTTTCTTTCTAAAAGGACTGTTTTATGTGTCTTTATCTCTCACATCTGGATTCAAAGCGACATATTCCATAGGGACTGCCCTTTCTGTCAGAAGCTCCATACTGCTAGGTCAGGTAATCTGTCATCCCCCTGGACCTCTCAGCTTCATTTGACACAGTGAACCACAAGATTCTCTTATTTATTTTTACAAGCCGTGGATTCTGTGGAACAGCATGGTATTGGTTTGCTCCTGACCTGGAGGATAGGTTGGATAAGGTGACATGGAGGGGATCCACATCTGCCCCAAGCAGACTCTCTACTGGTGCCCCACAGGGTTCAGTCCTTGGTCCTCTTCTGTTCTCCCTCTATACCAGGCCTCTTGGTAAGGTCATATCAGTGCATGGCTTTTCATACCATTGTTATGCAGATGACACACAACATGACACACTGACCTTTCCTCCCTCAGAAAATCAGGTGTCCACCCAGATTTTCGCATGTCTGGCAGACATCTCATCCTTGATGGAAGCTCATGAGCTGAAGCTCAATCTTGGTAAAACCGAACTGCTGTTTCATCCCCAGGTCAAGACCTTGTGATAGCCCGGGACAATAATAAGATCACTCCTTCAGCCACTGCCCACAATGTTGGTCTAACTGTGGATAATTATCTGTCATTTTCCCCACACATTGCTAAACTCTTGTCAGTTTCTTCTTTAAAACATAAAAAGAATCCAACGATTTCCTTTTTTACAGGCTACTCAGGTGCTTGTTCAGTCGCTTGTTATTTCAAGGCTGGACTACTGCAACTCACTCCTGGCAGGTCTGCCTCTGTCCAGCATTCTCTGCAGCTGATCCAGCTGATTTGAAAAAAAAAATACATTTAAAGACATCAAACTTTAAATATTGAAATAATTGGAAAAATAGACTTTCAGATTAGAACATTAGAATAACTTAAATATACACTCTAAAGAATGCTGGGTTGTTTCTGTAAACACCTGGTTGGGTTATTTTGACCCAACAACCGGTTTATTCTTTATTCTCTGGTTTCTCCAAACGACAGCCTGCAAAATGTTCAAAATATTACTGTTACTGTGTCACAAAGTGTAGTTTTAAGTGTTGTTTAGGCGAGAATGCATGTGTGTACAGCTCAAAAGCTCCATCGGCTATTAAAGATAAGCATCTATTTTACAAAATCATAATTTTTGTCGTCATTGTGAAGCACTTAAATAAAAGTAGAGTCTTATAAAGACTATGTATCTGATATAGTTTTATAAAATAGTTTTTGTACATTGATCAGACAACACCTGTGGCACACCCACTTTTTCTGTTTTCTGGCTACGCGAGTGTTACACATGATAAAATCTAAAGGCTCACTGTGTTAACATTTACTTTGCTTAAATTCGATCCTAATAAGATTTAATCTCATTTAAATTCTAAATTTGTATTACATGCAGCTCATTAATCCTTGAGAGAATGAACTAAGGCCTGAGGCGTCGGTCTATAGTTATATAGTGCCACTCAGCGGTGAAAGCCAGCAAACGCACAAACCCAAATGCTGCCGCAGTGAGGTGTGGCGGTAAAGCTAGAATACCACTTGAGGACCATCTGTATCTGTTTTCTTCAATACTTGGGTTAATCCCCTTCCAAAAAGAAAAAAACTTCTCAACAGTGTTTGACTGTAATTAATGAAACCTTTGATATTTCAGATGTAGTCAACAGAAGATATAAAACTATTAAAAGCATCAGTGACTACAACTTCAAAACACCCCGTATGTCTGATTACTGATAGAAAAAGCTTAATGAGAATGTTGAACATTTCTATCGTCCATCTTTTCTTGGTGTTGTTCTGGGAGGTCACACAGATTCATTGCTATGAAGATCAACCCTCTGAAACTAAACCCTCTGAAACCTAAAATGTAAAAATCAACAGAAGAACACATGCAGTGTTATCAAGTGTGAAAGATATTACTGAACTGATATCATGTGAAATCAAGTTTTGATTAACAAACATTGTTTGGTCCTGCCCCAAATCAAAGTGTTGTTCTGATTATAACATTAGATTCACTGATCAGTGTTTTCACTGGAGTCACACCATTAAATATGAAATGTGTGAAGTGCTTCAGCATAAACAGCAATAACCAAAGATTAATGATTACACACGTGTGTACATCAAGTTTAAAAGACTTTATTAGGAAAGTACAGGACTTGACTATAAAGATCATCAGAGGGAATAAACTAAATACACTACTGCCGTTGCTGAATACATGATTTACAAACAGCAGCAACAAAAATAACTAACAGGAATCGTGAGGAGGTCGTCTTTCAGATCAGAGATGTCGTGGTTCAGCTCTATGGATATTTAATTGCAGAAGTCCGTGTCACAGCACTTGACATTGGACGTAAAAATTTCCTTTAGATATTGGCAATACTTGGGAGAGACACACCCCTTCCTGTGATCTCGATGCTTGACTGAGGACATAAAAAACATTTGGCAGTCAGTGCAAGTCCATATACAGAACCTAATGCCATTTACATGCTTTAATTTAGAGCAGGTGTGTGTGTGCGTGCGTGTGCGTGTGTGTGTGTGTGTGTGTGTGTGTGTGTGCGTGCGTGCGTGTGTGTGTGTGTGTGTGTGTGTGTTAAGTGCCCTGCTGTGTTATATTAACAGTCACAGAGCTGCAATGATGAATAAACATAAGAGGAAACATACATAGAAAAATAGAAGCTTCTGTATCATAGCTGGCACAGACCAGATGCTTCTGGCAGGTTTCAGGAACTGAGTTACAGTTTTCTTTTATCCACCCGTAACACTTGTTGCATTTCAGAGCAGAACCTGTGACAGAGTGGAGACCAAACACAGAGAATATACGATCTACAACCATGTGCTTCTAATCAATATTGGTTGTGTAGTTTTAAATCATTAATTAATTCACCTATGAATCTGTTAACTTATTAAATCTATTTAATGCTCTGATATATTACATTCACTCTTTTCTCCAGACTGAATATCAGCATCTCTGGCACAGGAAGATACACACAGCTGTGTTTATGACATTATGTAAATGCTGAGCAGCAGCTTTACTAAGATGAAGTCATTCAGCAGGTCAGAGGTGAGAGTGCTGATGAAACCCTCACTGTGATTTGACTTTACACTGCCTTGGGTCCCAAATAAATAGAACAGATTTTAGTCAGCCTCATCTTCTGATTGTTTATTAGAGATAACGTTTATCTGAAATACGCTTGAACAAAATAGTGTTTTCATTTGACCTGAATCCCAGTGTACTGTACACTCACCGCTCATCAGCATCACAGCAAGAACCAGCGTCAGGACCAGAGTCTTCATCTTTATACTGCAGCACAGAAAAGGAAGAAAAAGAAAAGAATAATTACTAAAATAACATTTGATTAACTGTTGAAAAGTGAATTAGGCTGGAAGAGAGTAGCTCCAATATAGTCCAAATGGTTAAAATATACTTATTATAATTATAGTAAAAACAAATAAACAAAAATCCCAAAGCGCTCCATAATCATGATATTGTCTAAGATCTTACCTTCAGTGTTCGAGAGTGTAGTGAAGGAGAAAGGAGCCTCTGAGCTTCACCTGTGTATCAGTTCTAATCCCACTACTTTATCTTTCCTCCTTTAAATCCATCTGATGTTTCCACCCTCCTGGTTTTTTACTGTCACTATGAACTTTTACACATCAATCAACTAGTGGCTACATGATTTCACACTGATGTACAAAACAAATCACACGGTTACTGTTACTCATGTGGTTTATTGTAGTCTGATACACAGTGATATTCTACCTTTCTATTAGAATCTCTCGCCTTTGTAAGAATGTCGAGACTGACTGATTACAGTGAAATAAACACTAAGTGTAACTAATGTAACTAAGGAAAACTTTGATATTTTAGATGTAGTCAACATGAGATATAAAACTAACCAACTAAGGGAACACTGAGTACAACTTAAAAACACACGGTATGTCTGATTACTGATGGAAAAACAACTTAATTTAATTAAAAAAAACTTAAATCTTCCTTAATGAGAATGTTGAACATTTTTATTGTCCATCTTCTCTGGGTGTTTTTCTTCCTATGAAGCTCTCTGAAACATAACATTTCAACTGAAGAACACATGCAGTGTTATCAAGTGTGAAAGATATTACTGAACTGATATCATGTAAAATCAAGTTTCGATTAACAAAGATTGTTTGGTCCTGCCCCAAATCAAAGTGTTGTTCTGATTATAACGTTAGATTCACTGATCAGTGTTTTCACTGGAGTCACACCATTAAATATGAAATGTGTGAAGTGCTTCAGCATAAACAGCAATAACCAAAGTGTATGTGTGTGTGTGTGTGTGTGTGTGTGTGTGTGTGTGTGTGTGTGTGTGTGTGTGTGTGTGTGTGTGTGTGTGTTGTGTTATATTAACAGTCTCAGAGCTGCAATGATTAGCCTGCCCAAGCACCTTGTCCATCGCATCCCGGGTGTGTCACAACTTGCACACTTTACACAGTATGACGCAATAGGGATGATGTCGGCTTGGGCCCTAAATATTTGTCATGTCAGTCTGTTACAAGTTTCTGAAGGAGCAATATCGAAGGTTTATTCGTCTTGCTGCTATTAGAATTTACAATGAGAACTGCTCCCAGTGAACCAGTCACTGTAATACACACTGTCATAACTGTGATACATTGCTGGTGTAATACTTTAAATTTTATAATATAGTTACAATATCTTAAACAATATCTTACACAAAATAGTTATAATATCTTATATTTTTGTGCTATAGAAACTGTGCAATGGCATCTTTTTTAACTGTGCAATATTACATTACTTAGTTCAGTTTGATTAGAAAGTTTAGCTACTTTATTTTTTTCCCTTTGTTTTGTATTTATATACTGTACTGTCTATAAAAAATATCTAATATCCCTCTATCATAGCAATAACAATGATGTAATAGTCATGACGTCATTGTGCTGATGTAATATTGATTGGGCCTTAAAAAACATAAGAGAAAACATACACAGAGAAAAAGAAGTTTCTGTAGCATAGCTGGCACAGATATGATGCTTCTGGCAGGTTACAGGAACTGGTGTACAGTTGTATTTCATCCATCCATAACACTTGTTGCATTTCAGAGCAGAACCTGTACCAGAGTGGAGACAAAAAAAAGTTATACTTACTTCTCTCGGCCTTGTGGTTGCAATTTGATAAAGTGTACATAATGATTATTATATTCATGAAGCACATGTAACACACAGCAGCTTTACTACGTAAGATAAAATCATTCAGCAGGTCAGAGGTGAGAGTGCTGATGAAACCCTCACTGTGATTTGACTTTACACTGCCTTGGGTCCCAAATAAATAGAACAGATTTTAGTCAGCCTCATCTTCTGATTGTTTATTAGAGATAACGTTTATCTGAAATACGCTTGAACAAAATAGTGTTTTCATTTGACCTGAATCCCAGTGTACTGTACACTCACCGCTCATCAGCATCACAGCAAGAACCAGCGTCAGGACCAGAGTCTTCATCTTTATACTGCAGCACAGAAAAGGAAGAAAAAGGAAAAAAACTTTAAATAACATTTGATTAACTGTAGAAAAGTGAATTAGGCTGGAAGAGAGTAGCTCCAATATAGTCCAAATGGTTAAAATATACTTATTATAATTATAGTAAATAAATTCACAAAAATCCCAAAGCGCTCCATAATCATGATATTGTCTAAGATCTTACCTTCAGTGTTCGAGAGTGTAGTGAAGGAGAAAGGAGCCTCTGAGCTTCACCTGTGTATCAGTTCTAATCCCACTACTTTATCTTTCCTCCTTTAAATCCATCTGATGTGGGAGTTTCCACCCTCCTGGTTTTCACTGTCACTATGAACTTTTACACATCAATCAACTAGTGGCTACATGATTT
>JAAGKR010009154.1:5684-27779 GCA_011419295.1 Clarias macrocephalus | reverse complement strand
ATAGCAAGCATAATTTGTTCTGGAAGTGTGCTTGCATATCATTGCACTCCTATATCAGAGCAAATTTCCCCATAAGAAATCATGGAAACTCAGATTATTCACTCCACAACCCAAAAATATTCATATAAAAATAATTAATTCAAAATATAAAGTAAAAATAAAACAAATTAACCTGTTTTTTAGCGTTGGAAAAAACTCAACAGAGCAGTGTTTCCGTTAATGTGTGTGTGAAGTAAAACGAAAGGAGAGAGGAAAGGACTGGAGGAAGGAGGGGGCTACTATGTAGGACGACTTTATCACAAACATACACACACACATACACACACAAGGAACCTCTGTAATGACACTTGCTTTACACATGCGCACACACACGTGGTCACAATGTTATAGTAAACACTAGATGCCGCAAGGATGTTGACTATACAAGTGACGCACATGCAATGAGACAATTACTCACAATCCGGCAGCACATGCTAGAAAAGAACCATTGGCTCACTTATGATCATGTGACGCTCGGCAGACAAAGGGCATGTGCACTACTCGTATATCAAGACCTCGCTCGGTTATTAAGTTAAAATTTATTAACAAATTTAGCTTGCCTTGCCAAACGCTTGTGCAAACCAAGTTACTTGGTACCATCCATGGTATTAAATATATATATATTCATTTTTGATGTCTCTCCTGTTGGTACACAGTACACACACACAATTTATATACATATACAATTTGTATATATATATACATGAGCGACATCAAAAATGAACACCAGATGAACACCAAGACAGAAGCCCATAGCCACGCCACTCTGTATGGGGTTAACGTCCCCTGGCCTTCTTTTTCTCTGTCCACTTCTCCTTCCACTCCACCTCCGCAGCTCCCTCGTTCTCTAGGACCCTACTGCTTTGTGGCTGTGGGTGGTAAAGACTCTTAATGGAGCCAGGCTTTTAAAATGTTCAGCTGTCTTTCAGCTGGAAACACCCTGCAGTGAGCATTCACACGCTCCTTCCAGACACACTGCTCTCCTAGGCACGTGCACGCACACACACTTTCACGCACAGCTGTAAAGAGCGGGTCAAGGCACTGACTAATTAATAATCAAACAAAGCAGCTGAGCAGGGTGTCTGTGCCTAGGAAAGTGACCTGATGCTTTGACCATCATGCACTGTGGTAGCAAAAAGCTCGTTTTACCCATCAGCACACTGTGGGGTATCGACATGATTTGGATAGTCTGATGCTGAACATTGGATCGGCAGGAACCTGCCACCCTTCCATTTAAATTATGCATTTAGAAACAAGCAAGACGAATGAATAATGTGAAGAATTGCTGGATGCAGAAGATTTTATTAAAGCCTACTGGCACATGGCACTTGGAAATATTTTATAAATGCATTCTATTTCATGCTGCACTGTGGAGAAGCATGTAGTGTTGCTGCCACAAAGCTCCAGGGTCCTAAGTTCATTTCTGTGCATATTGTCCCTGTGGCTGCATGGGCTTTCTCATTTCATTGAACCCCCCCCAAAAGACATAACAGTAGGTGATTTGGCTAAAATTAATTGCCTTATTTATTCAGCTTCAGTAAGGCTTTTTTAAAGTCAGGGTTGCTGTGAAACCAAAAACAGGAATACACTCAGGATGGAATGCCAGTCCATCACAAGGCATCAAACACACAGACATTCACTCACTTATTCACACTTAGGGACATTAACGGTATCTTTCTCAATCGAATACTGTTGGAAACCACAGGCATCAGGCACGCACACTGTAACTTGATTAAATCAGGTGCTTTGCAGCTGTGAGTCAGAAACTCTCCCACCCGCTGTGTCACTATGTCACCTACTGCATGTTTTCTATTTTTTATGTAATAACTTGCATATTGATATTTTGTTGAAATTATGGAATCTATAATGGTACCTTGAAGACTGTTTCAGAATGGCTGACATCAAACAAAAAAAACCATGCTGAACCATCAATGCTGCAGGAGAAATGTGATCAGAAAAAAAAGGAATGAATGACCATGATTTGTGATTACTTGAACACCTGGTGAAGTTGTAGTATAAAACTATTTACAATAATAATGTAATGAGAGATTACAAGATTGGGATTAAACATCTGTATGTCCATACAAAAACCACTTGTTAGTGAGTGATGTAGTCTAATGAGTCCAGAATATTGGTGCATCAGAGGAAGAAAGGAAGCACATGATGCGATGCACCCATCATGTATAGTGGCCACTGTACAAGCCTCTAAAAGCAGTGTTATGATCTGGGGTTGCTTCAGTTGGTCAGGTCTAGGCTCAGCATCATTACGTGGCGATAAAATGAAGTCAGTTGATGATTGAATGACCAAGTTATACCTGATACTAAATATATTTAAGTATTGGAAGTAAAAGTAAAATTGTGGCTTTATCACTTTAATCTGACTTACCACACCCTCTTAAACAACAAACTGTGAATTAATTTCAGGGGAGAAAAAAATATCAGTGGTGTAGTATTGACCTGCATGTAAGCTAATCAGCAGCATCAGCTAGTGCATGCCAACATGACCATCAGGTTAGGCAGATATCTGAACAGGCGTATGATATTAACTAACTAACTAAAGTTCAATAAAATTTACAGAAGCTGCAGCAGGTTCTTTAATGATAGTATGAGTCAACATTGATTCTACTGCAATGACTACGCTGGCCTTCTGTAGTTACAGTAGTTTGGCAAAGGACAGCCACCACCCCGAATTGGAATTGGTGCAATAACACGTAACGAAGATGCCTGCTTAGATGGATGGATGGATGGATGGATGGATGAGATAAATACATTAAAAAAATATATCTTTATAACAGGCAGTTCACTTCTTAAACACCAAGTAAGCAACATGCAAGAATTGCTGTGAGGAAAAAGTAAAGTTAAAAATCACATACACTGTTTACAAGTTAATGTGCATTAAATAGGTAAAATGGTGTCAAATGATATTAATATACTGTTTCTATGGACACATGCATGACTGTATATACAGACATGAACAAAACTGTACATAAAGTGCACCAGCAAGGTGAAATAGTATATAATCAGAAACTATAAATAAAAGAGAGGGTGAAATGAATGATGGAAGTGACCACAGTGCAATGAAGACTGAAGAATGTATACAAGCGTATTTATTGTGATGTCAGAAAAGGAGATCACTCGCCTGACCCAGAGCAGAGTTATTGTAAAGTCTAATTGCAGTTGGCAGAAAAGACTTCCTGTAGTGACACAGTGGAGCTGAAGCAGACTCTTACTGAAAGTGCTCAGCTGTTTAGCTAGTAGGTGGTGGAGGGGATGTGAGGTGGCCTCCATGACGGTTTACAGTTTGTATAGCATCTTTCTCTCTACTACGACCTACACCAGGGGAGTTTGTTGAGTTTCTAAAAGTCACTTCTGTTGCTGCAGCCCTAGCAGATGGAAGCAAAGAATATTGCACTTGCCACAACAGACAAATGAAAGGTCTGCAACATATTACTGCAGACATTAAAGGACCAGAGAGTCTGCTCTTTCCTATAGACAGCGTCTGTATTAGGGAAAAAGTACACATTTTATTTAGTAAATGTTGTAAAAATAAATAAATAAATAAATAAATAAAAGTAAAAGTTGACAGTAATATAAATAATGAAGTACAGATACGTGAAAATTCCACTTGGGTATTTGTGCTTTGTTATGATTGATTGTGGGTAACTGTCATTATTGTGAAAATGCATGTACTTGTGGTCATTAGTGGTGCTAATAAATGAACATGTCATTGGTGCGCAAGTCAAATGTGCATAGAAAACATCTGCAAGAATTAGTACCAGATTTTGAATTTGAGCATATATACAAGTTATGGTATAGAGTTTGTAAATTTGCGTTAATCACATGACATGGAGATTAGCTGCAGATGTGGTACTCAGAATGTTAGGGAAAATATGAAAGTCTTTCTATTAAACTACCATTAAACAACTGTTTGGTCTGTGTTACTGTATTCCACTAAAGCCTATCTATTTGCTGCTGCGGTTTGGTGTCTGGTGCGAAATGTATGTTGTATATTGTATTTTCTATTGTGTTAATGATGTCAATATACTCAGCAACTATTTTCCCATTAGAGACAAATCAGGCTCCAAAAAAAAAGAAGGCAATTTAGTTCAGTTCAATAATGTAGCATTTTGTGTGTACTGTCGGGGAGATTCAGGGCTAGTGTACACCGATTAAACGTGTGGCAGAATGATGAGTGTACTGGGTTAATATAGCATTAGTGCAGTAAGAATCTCCACGTCATTGGGGCATCTCTCACTCTCTCTCTCTCTCTCTCTTTCTGTAAACATGGACTGTTAATTTTGTAGTTATTTGCGTTAACAATCAGTGAATTAGCTCGGTTGGTGTTCATAAATCTCTCTCTCTCTATCTTTCTCTCACACACACATATTCAAACGTCCATGTATGAAATGTAGGCATACTTATGTATGCTCCACTAAGACAACACCAAAAGTTCACTGACACGCATACTTAAAATGTCCTCATGTAACGTGCTCAGGAATTCAAAATTCTCTCTCTCACTCCCTCTCTCTCTCTCCCACACAAAATCAGACCTTAATTCATCAGTACCAGCCTCATGCTGTTTTATTTCCATCCATTTCCCTTAATTTAGCCCCGTATCTTCTCATCATTGCAAAACCGCAGTTATAATCACAGGTTCATAATGCTAACATAAAACCTCTGAGCACACGTCAGCGCTCTCCCTGAGCAATCACACTTGACACGGCAACAAAGAATCACATAAGAAAGCATAAAGCGAGGGAAAGAAAAGGATAAGAAGCATAAATGAAGGATAGACAGCTGTACAGTAGAGCTGAATAGGGCAGTGGGAGGGTCATCTGTAACAGTTATAATATCATCAGAAAGGAGGCGAATGGGAAGGAGGCCACCGGGGTTAGAGCCAGACAAAGGTTACATGACTGATTATGCAGCCTCTTCTGGCCCTGTCCTCTCTGCTTTTGTAACGAGTGAAGATGGTTTGGCAGTGCACACAGAGCCCTGTTCCATACACAATGACAACTCAGACATATGCATGCAAACACACACACGCACACGCACAAATATGGTCATACATATACTTAACAGGCATCCAAATCCCTACATTCACCAAGAAACAGTTTCAGTGAGAATTTGCTTCCACCCTGCTATCCAGGACTGATACTAAAAACATTGGATCATGTATTAAAAAATGTAAATATGTAATGTAAATGTAATAATGTAGTCTAATCCTATAATTAACAGAAAAAGATACCCTTTATGTGTTATTATATTATTTGCATTTTCTAATATGTATGTACACACATACACAGTTGAACCTTGGATTGCGAGCATAATTTGATCCAGAAGCATGTTTGTATATAATAACACTCATATATCAAAGCAAATGTCCTCCATAAAAAATAATGGAAACTCAGATGATTCATTCCACACCCAAAAAATATTCATATAAAAAATAATTAATACAAAATTTAAAGTAAAAATAAAACATATTAACCTGCATTTTACCTTTGAAAAGAATCCCGACAGAGCAGTAATTCAGTTAGTGTGTGTGTGAAGACAAGAGGAGAGGAGGTGGGAGGGGGCTACTGGGTAGAACAAGTTTTTTTTAAAATATTGATGAACAGTTAAATATATAGTTATGCCTATACTGTATATATAGGCATTGGTATTAGCTGATGGTTCCAGAGTCAGGGTTTCATTATCAGTATCAAGGCCTAAAATGGGAAATAAGATCATTCCATCTGTAGTTTCACCCTTTTAGAACACACACACACACACACACACACACACACACACACACACACACACACACACACAGTACTCCAGTGCCATGATCGGACTGCCTGCTTTGCGTCTGAAATGCTGGCCTCCCAGGAACTCCATTAATGGCCTCAACATGTACAAATGGCTCGGAGCGAGTTCAGGACTGTACTGGGACGTGGCAATAACTCCTTGCCGAAGTGATGCTCATGAACGATTATGTGTACAGTTCCCACAGTCAGATTCATCCCTTCTGCAAGTTGATATCCATTTTATTCATCAGTTTTCACTTTCACCTTTAAAAAGTTCCAGCCTTTGAATATTCACAGGAACTATGAATATTGCAGTGGGCTCCGAGCCACCACAGGCTGGGAACGTCAACATGGACATACGGGCTTTGAGAATTTGCAACATTCAAATGTTTTACTGCAGCAGAGTCTCATCACTTTACTTTGCGTTAAATCTTTTGTAAAGGTCAATTGGATTTGCGATTCACAAGAAACTTCAGCACAAGTCCTGGTTTGACTTGAACGCCTCCCATTGAAGCTTTTGTGCACCCCAACACACTTCCTTCTCACCTAAAATTTTCATACATTAATGCACCATCTACAACCTATTTTTTTTTTCATTTTCAGATTTGCTAACAAAAAAACAAACAGACAGAGGTATAGCATTTAAAACTACAATCGTTTTGAAAAAGAAATAAACTACAGGAATTTTCAACAAAGTGTTAAACTACAGTACTTTTAACATTTAACAGCTGTTACTGTGAGTAATGGTGTAATCAGACAGAGTATTAAAAAGTCTTGCTGATAGCTGGGATACTCTCAGGAAATGGTATACACTTCATTTATCTGTTCATCAATACTACAGATATTGTCTTATACCACTGTTCAGTTGAAAGCTCAATTTGTAATGGTCAGAAGTTGTTGAAAATTTTGATATAACAGCAGCAAGATTTTTATTATTGCACTCATGCTTATATGTTTCTATGTTAACAACTTACACAGGGATGTAAATGATGGGCACTCTACATAAAAAAAGGTAAAAAAAAAAAATAATAAAAACCCACACATAAATCTGTGTTAAGAGTTACAGGTCCTGAGTCCAGGTTTTTGATAGCATGCCAGCTTGCACCAGGTATCACCAGGAAATGCTGGTGAGTGAATAACTTCCGATTCATGATTGCTGTTATATCTAAATCACATAGATATGATGTTCCACAGATGTTCCACAACAAGATGTATTTGGCTTATCTAATTGAAATATTTTCATATGTAAATGAAAGTAGACACATAAAGTGCTTTTGGGGACTGTTTTTGGTTTAGAAATCAAAATTGCCAACGATTAATTCATACAAAATTTATGCAAAGTGGGTACAAAGTCAATTGATCGCCATCTTTCAAAGTGCTGTCCCATGTGAACTCTACTTTGATTAAAAGGCATTTGGTGCCACTTTTCATCTCTTCTTTGCAAAATGTTAATGTTTGCTTGTGTCTCTTTCTTTGAAACTGTGTCATTCATGGTTCATCCTCAAATATTATAATGATCCCTAGTTCTCCTGGAGCCTATCCCAGGAGACTTAGGGCACGAGGCAGGGTGCACCCTGGACAGGGTGCCAGTATATCGCAGGGCACACACACGTAATGTCTAAACATTTAAATAGCAATACATGTATTTTGATTCTTTGATGTTTTATATAAGTCAAATGTGCTACTACTAAAAAGGATGAGGTGTTCTTCAGTTCTGTACTTTAATCTGTGTTATAAGAGGGATAAAACACTATGGGGAATACTGTTATTGCAAAATGATCAGTTTGGGACTGGTAACTCTCTTAACACCCTGTTGCTGACTATTTTCCAGCTGATACAGCTGTTTGTTTATTTCTTACATCTTATACATTCTATATGCAGACATCAAACTGCATACGGTACGTAACTCTGCAGTCTATACACATCCTACTTTCAATGTACCAGCAATATTTGTAGTTGTGTTTGCATCTGTTAACACAAACACACACATCCAAACCTAAGAAATGCATATAATAAAAATGTCTGTATAAACAACTGTCTGTGAGCGCACACAAAATTGCAGCTTCAAAACCTTTATTCAGGTGTGATTCTAGAGATCCGGACCTTATGTGCATGTACTGGCATTTGGACTTCTTGTGCACACATTTACAAACACACAGGGATTGTCTCATACACATGACACACACATAGGCACACAACAAGTGTAATAGTTCCTTACCTTCTTCAGCCAAACCGGTCTGAAATGAGAGGAAGAGCAAGAGGATGATTGTCCACATTTCTGTCAGTACAGTCCACTGCAAGAGTGACAAGAGAGAGAGAAGACATGAGTGGTAAAGGGGCATCCGAGAAAAAAAGCGGAAGACAGAGAAAGAGGGAGAGCAGAGGAATAGAAGGAGGAGTCGGTGTGCTCTTTTTGATTTCTGATTAGAGAGAGAGAGAGAGAGAGAGAGAGAGAGAGGGAGAGAGAGAGAGATGTGGAGGGGGAGGAGAGACTGTGTATGATGGTTATGAGTGAGAAGTCAGAGAGAGAGAGAGAGAGAGAGAGAGAGACTGCATGAAAGAAAACGTGTTTGGCTGGTCTGTACAAAAACTGTTGAAACATGTAGAAGGCACTGAGTCCCTGGCATTCACACCCATCCTCTAAATACACCAATCAGCCCAATGTCTTGGCATCTGCAGTATAAGAAAAACCTGGGGGAAAAAAATACACTGCAGTGAAGAGGGAAGTTTTAAAGGTAACGTCTCGTTTCAGTTTTTGGCCTTTTATGACAGTGGCAGGTTTGTGAACTCTTCGTGTATGTGTACACACACACACACACACACACACACACACACACACACACACACACACACACACACACACACACACAATTGCTAGGTCTTTCTAATTTGTCTTATTATCCTTGACCAAGAACCATTTCTACTTAAGCTTTTAAATTAAAGTGATATATTTGTTTAAGGTATATTATTATGGGGTCCAGCCAAATGTTTCCACAAATATATTCCTATTTTGTGGGTACATTTGTTTAGGAACAAAAAATATAAATCTATGCCCACACACACACACACACACACCTCTAGTTTAATGCATAGTTCCATAGAGGAACTCTGCCCTCTGCTGCACATTTCAAGAACAAAAGCTGTACTTGACAGATTATTAATTTACTTCACATAACATTTAAACAGGTGTGTCAAACTTATTTTTGAAAACGGCCACATTAGACTCCAGAGTACAATGTAAGATGAGCTGGATAAAATATGACATACGTTTAGTGACGTATAACAGATCCATTTAAATGTTCTTACTTCGAATTATCAACACTGATTTCACTGAAAGTGTAAGCTAATTCTACATGTATAATCAAATGAAACATTCATTTTGCATAATAAATAATTGCATTTCAATGAAGAAGGTAACTTTTTAAGTAACAGACCACCAGAGTTCTTTAGTTCTGTTTTTTGTTATAAGAGGGATAAAACACTATGGGGAATACTGTTATTGCAAAATGATCAATAACAGTTTAACAAAGGCAGGCATGAAACATGTTTTTGTTATTGAAAAAATAACGTTGAAACAGAAGTGTGACAGCCAAGGGGGTTCTCTAAACATATTTAAAGAAGTTGTGAGAACTTGTATTCATTCTTTACTAAAAATAATATAAAATAAAGGAACATGCCAAACAACGCGACATCAGTGTACAGAAACATAATTGATTTATAAAGATAATGGTAATAAATCAAGGACAGTAGAAAAGTAAAAAAAACATAGTAAATAATACTAAAACTAAAAATACTACTAATAAAAAAATAAAAATAAAAAACATAATACTGCAGGCCCACAAGAGAACTGCAGACTTTATCTCTGTGCAGGTCAATTAGCCGAAAAACAAATACAGTAACTAAGAATATTACTTATTACTGTTGAATTGTAGTAGTAAACTAAGCTGAATAAATTGGCGAGAAGCTCTAAAACACTATATTGTTTAAATTATGCACAATGTTAAATGTATGTATGTACAGTATGTATGTATGTATGTATGTATGTATGTATGTATGTATGTATGTATGTATATATCATACGCTGCCTGGTAAAAAAAAAAAAAAAAAAAAAAAAGTCACCACCTGGATTTAAGTTAGGAAACAGGTAAGAGTCTTCCATTGAATAATTAGTGCAGTTGCTAATATGGTTCAGCTGGCACCAAGTTGTTTAATCCTAACTGATGCAGTGAGCAGTTACTCATTTTTTAAACAACCATGGCAGAAGACATCCTGTGGTCATGGAAAAGATGTTTCAGAAGCTAAAACTACAACAACAACAACAAAAAGGTTAGAAATTTCACATTATGAAAACATAGAAGGATAGTGGTGAACCATCAAGTCGAGGAAGTTATGCGGTCGGAAAAACATCCTGAATAAGATGGGAGATCATTTAAAGGCAAAAACAATGGTAGAACTCACTGCTATGATTAATAGTAAAAGTAAAAACATTTCCACATGCACATTGTGAACAGAACTAAAGGGGTGGGACTTAACAGCTGTGTAGCCTTAAGAAAATCAGTAAGACTAATTGGGGGAAAAACCCATAATAAAATAATGCCAGGATTCATTGAGCTGAAATTGTGAAAGAAAGAGTAGATCAGGAATAATCAGGAACTTTGGATTGAAATTCATGTTGTGACATTGCACAAGTTTATTGAAATAATGCCACGGCCGTAATCCAAGCAAAATGTGGGCCAATGACATTAGTGTGACTTATGCTTTCGCTATGTACAGGTGTGTGGATGTTTCTCTCTCTCTCTCTCTCTCTCTCTCCATGTACCTGCCTGCCCATTTACTTATTTGTTTGTTTAGTTGTTAATACGCCATGAAAAAAAAAGAAGAGGAAACATAGTTTACATTTTTATAATGTTAAGCAATGTTTGAGCTTCAGCAAAGAAACGTACTGTATTTTCACAGAGTTTATTTAAAACTAGCGTTAGTACCCGTCTTTAATAAATAAAGAGTTTGTAAAAAAAAATAGTTAAAAGGTTTAAAATAAAGAGAAGATGATCAACATTTGGCACATAACTGCTCATAACTTTCCTTCTAGTCAACATTTTTATTACATTCAGGTTCAGTTTTCATAGAGTGCGTACCTTTTATTGTAAAAGCGATGGTGAGTCGCGCTGTGCTGGTGTGAGGATTCTGTCGGCGCATTACATTACATTGCGGTACATTACAGGCGTTTCTGCGTCTTCCGCATACTTTACGGTATTTACGGTAAACTAGCTCGTTGATTGGCTCTATTGAGTGATGCGCACAGACACGCCCACCTTGAGGCGGGAAAAGTGCTATATTTGTGTAAAAAAAGCACTAGTTGCTGAGGCGTAATCTGGCACAAATCTGCTCATAACAACGACTTGATTTCATTTATGGCACAGGTTTAACTTCAGGCAAGTTTCATTAAATGCTGTTCAGCCAGTTTTGCATGATGCTGTGACAATATCTGCCTGGGCAGACATATATACAGACATACAGTACAAACATCAAAATATTTCTGAGACCACCAATCTCCTTTCATCCACCAATGTATGAAACGTAAAGATATCATTGGAATAGCGAGTTCTGACTTATGTACATACAAAACCTTTCTTTTTATTTATATAGATGTTTATTTCAAGTAATAAACAAAAACTTGAAGGAAAAACAATACTACGGTGTAAATAAATGCAAACATTTCAAGCAAATAAATGACATGCAGTAATAAGATAAGTGTTAACTGCGGGTAAGGACACACTAGGAGCAGAATTATATGGAAAATAACTTATAATGCAAGGCTAAAGTAATCTTATGGGATAAAGAAAAGTGCCTCAAGAATATATAAGAATGCCTGGGGGTAACAAATAACAAGGAAAATTATCATTTTAATACATTCCAATACCAGTTAAATCATGTCATTTTTTTTTTTCATTTGAAACATTAACTTCCTATGTTCATATTTTAATTTTCATTTATAATTTTTTTTTTTCACTTTTACCTTTGCCTTGTTGCCTATGCATCAAAAATATGATTATTCCCAATGGGGAATACTGTTACTTCAGGATTTATACTAAATAAATACTGTTTTAATATCCATTTCATAATATACAATATATCATCATTTCCTGATGGCATCTGTATGTGGGTGTACAGGTAGGAGAATGAATAAGAGATAGTAAATAAATGGAACACATTTCTTAAAAAAAAAAAAACATGGTGTTTTATACTTTTAAACAGATTGTTGTTTGCTAGATTGTCTCAGCTTGGTCATAAGTACAGAAAAAAAACATTTTAGCATTGCATACACTTTAGAAAAATATAAAATGTCTCTTTTTAATCAAACAGAAGGTAAGAGTTAAAGAATTTTTGTGACTTTCAGAAGTATTCATACCCTTCGAGCTTTTCCCACATTTTGTCGCATTACAACCACAAACCTAAATATATTTCTGCCTCAAAGTGCAAAATATTAAATGAAGATTACTGTAATGTAGCAACTGTTCAGATTTCTTAAAGTTGAGAGTACAGTAATTATTTACTTTGAATTTGCATATTACTTAATGTTCAGGAAAATATATTGTTTATTTTAGGTCAAGAATGGGTTGTTGTTGTTTCTTAATTAATTTGAATGTCTGAAGAAACCATTCCGCGACCATATCATCTGCCAGATTGTGTTATTAAGCATTTATTAGAAGAAAAATTAGAACAACAGCAATCCCTAACTGATAGTAGTGCAGTTCATGTACTTCGTTTCAGACACAAAGGCTTGCATTTTAAACAGTTTAAGATGCTTCAGGCATTTTTTAATTAGGCAAAGTGAAGCTATATTCATTTGCATACATTTCTTTAGTACATCATCCTCTAAACTGGCAAGGCATCCCATCATAATTAAAATAGATTGCTTCCGTTTTAAATAAAATTTCCCCATGTGTTGATTACAACAGTCTTTTTTAATTTATAACACAGACGAATCAGTTTTTCTCTGCTGCTTATAATAATTTAAAGAATTTAAAAGAGATCTTTGGTCTAAGCTCTGGCTGACCTCCTGACCACTAAAATTCCACCATTGCGACTGTTTCGTTGGGGGAAGAGACTGACAGACCAGCCACACCCTTTCTCTGGGAAGACTGGTTGGGGCTGGTAGCTGCCTTCCCAGCAAATCCGCTAGCAATGTCCTCAAAGGTCCGTCCTTTGGTCTCGGGAACCCAGAAGTAGGTAAACAGGAAGGACAACACAAGGAGCACGAGGAAAATGATTAAGACGTTTGGTCCACACAAGTTCTAAAGAGAGAAAGAAAAATAGTGAGTTGAGTGGTTAATTTCAATCCCCTAAGCCTAGTTGTTCAAAACAATTCTGATCAGATTTCAGCTATTGAGGTGGATCAAATCTTGAAAATTGATTGTCCAAAAGTAATATCGAAAGTAATTCATTAAAACGTAAAAATATGTTGCATATACACGTATTCATTTTGCAGTTGATTTGTCTAACTGTAATAGTGTAGATAAAATAGACCGGTTAAGAGCATACTTACGCACTCATTCACACACTATGGGCAATTTTGGGAACGACTGTTAGCCTAATCTGCAGGTCTTTTGAATAGAAGGAAACCCACCAAGCACGGGGAGAACATGCAAAATCCATGCACACAGAGACGGGAATCGAACCCGGACCTTAGAGGTGCAAGGCGACAGTGCTAACCACTAAACCACTGTGCTACCTAAATATATAATAACAATAAAAAAAAATTATAATAATAAAGGAAGTTTTGTCCCCATAAAATAATCCCCCAAACAGCTTTGGATTTAAAACATGTGCTCACTCATTCTCTATATTATCCGTATTCAGGATGGTGGGAAGCTTTTACAAAGGGGAGGGGGTGCAAAAAGTACACACTCACACACACACTACAAGCTATTCGGAAAATGCAGTTAGCCTAATTTTCATGTCTTTGGACTGTGGGAGGAAACAGGAGTACCCAAAGAAAACCCACCAAGAACGGAGAGAAATCCTTGTTTTAACACTTAAAACAAAAATCATATACTGTCATTTATCATTGTAATTACTCTGACAAAATTAGTAAAACTGAAAAAGCATCCCTTATCGCATATTCCCTCTGTCCTTTATCCCCTCTGTCACTTACGAATGAACACCGGATGTTTTCTGGGTCTGAATTCAGTTTCTTCATAAATCTCATCACAAAGAGGGCTATTTCACCTGGTAGCAATGTTATGTAGGACATTGCAGGCTAGTTTTATGTTACACGTTCCCTGTGATTCCACTCGCAAGTAGGTAAAGCATACAGACCACCTCCCCAGAACTCCATTGTGCTCCAGAGCTCCTTTTTTGCAATTAGCGCTGTTGAAACATGCCTGCTCATATGTGTTTGCTAGAAGAAAATGGGGTCAGCAGGGTAGATACGGTAGGAGTGGATAGACACCGCCTCCTAATGACAATAACCCATCTCGGTTGCTTCGTTTGGAATCTTTATATAGAGAGCTCTCCCTCAAGATACATGCATCATGGACAGACCTAGACTAATTCACCATGCAGTTTGTAATGATTAGTTCAATATCGCCCACAAGTTGCTCCCTTTCATGAGGGGCCTGGATGTACAGTACACATGAGTGCAGTAGATATCCCCAATAGTATTGGGCATGTTACACACATGTACACACACACACACACACACACGTACACACACACACAAAAAGCACTTGGTCTGAGCAATCTAGCCATACTTTGTAAATAAAACAAACTGACTGACCATGCTGGCCACAGTGGTTGACACAGATTTCACAGCATGACTAACAGTTGATGTGTTTTCCCACAAACAGACCAAAACAAGTTCTGCATTGAGGGTTTGACTTGAAAGAGTTTGCAATATACTTAATGTCTGTATGTTCCACATAAAATTGAGCATGCAGTTATTCAGTGGTTTTGTAGCTTAATGTACACCCTTGAAATCCTCTTCTGCCAAGTTATAATTTTTAAACACATAACCATTAAACATCAATAAGCTGATGAGGTATGTCTTGTATTCAAGTAAATCAATCATGCCCAAAAGCAAAAGCGCAAAAATACAAATTCGACCAGCAGGAGAACAAATCACTCATAACCAAGACAGGAAACAAAACCAGACTTGAGACTCTACAAACAGAGCTTCAAAAAGTCTCTCTACAAGTAGAAAAACAAAGAATTGAACAGTCATTAATTTGTTCACGGTTGCCATTTAGCCTTTTAAACCTCAGCTACTGGGTGCAGTGTCTGTCCCAAGCCCAGATGAAATGGGAGGGTTGCGTCAAGAAGGGCATCCAATCTAAAACCTGTGTCAAAGTTGTTCTTGTTGTGGCGATCCCTCGATGGGAGCATACTGACAATTAAGCCTTTTTATGGCTTTCTTGTGTTTTAGGTCTGATAAACCTTTTTTATTATTATTTTTTTTATTTAGAGCCTTTTCTAGGGCACTATTTTGTCTAATGTAGCCTTTGGTTTTGTTGAGTACTTAACAAAATAAATCACTGTTTGGTTTACAAAAACAGGCATTTTACGACTGTGCTTGTCTTGTTTCTTCTTGTTTTTTTTTTTTTTAATGTAATAACTTTTTTTTTTTTTTAAGAAATTAGGCTTTGCTTAAAGATAAATCATGGTGGGAAAAAAAATTGCATTGGCCATTTTATGCTGAAATGTAAAATGGTTTTGCCATAAATAAAAATGTAAGTATTCTTACCAGCAGCGGTATAAAGCACAGAAGCATCAGAAGATTGGCTGTCCAGTTGGAGCAGCCGCTTACAGAGACAGCAGCTGGCCGTGCACCTTGAGCAAAGAGCTCTGTTGCTATGAACCATGGGATTGGTCCTGGGCCAATCTCAAACATAGCCAGAAATGCGAGAGCAGCCACAATGGCCACAGTTATCACTAGAGGTTTACTCTGCAAAAGGAAAAAAGTGACAAACATCATTTACCCATGCTGTAAAGGGTGGGTTCTGTAGACTTTGCAATGTTGGAAACTTCAAATGGAACAGTTTAAATGACGGTTATGTTCAATTCTGATTTCCTGCATGTTCGTAGTTCTCATTTCAATTTAATTATGAGCATTATTTAAGCTCCAGGCTTTTACTTCTTTCTTGTAATTTCATCTGTTGTATTTCTGTTTTGTGCATGCTGTTCTTTTCTTGGTTAATTATGGTAGTTTTTCAGTTCAACTAATTTTCTAGTTCCATGTTGGTTTCATGTTTTTTTTCTTCTTCTTCTGGTTTTTTTTTTTTTTTTTTGCTAATGTACCAACTGAATGTGTGGCATCCAAGTAAAACATGCTTACTATCAGGGATGGTAGTTAGGGTGTAGGTCTAAATGCTGAGGTAAACAACGTTTTTAAAGTACTGTAGATAATAAATGTTTTTTTTTTTTTTAAAGAGTTTTAACACTAACCTTTGGTGTTTCCTCCAGGACTGTTGGTAGGTTCAATGCATGTTGTTCACATGAGTAATCGTCCTGGTTATGAAAATTAAAAAATGCAGTAGTAAGAAGCGTTATAACTGTAAAAAATATGTAACAGTTTTATGAAATGTTTTTAAAGATTTATGTGTTTGTAACCCCCCCCCCCCCCCCAAGAAAGGTGTGAATAAATTAGCCGTAAATAGGTTACAATTGAAAACGTGATTCATAAAAAATATTATATTGTAAAAAAGTATATCAAAGAATGAATGATAAACTCTCATTTAGACTAAATTCATTGCAGGTAAAGTAAAATATTTCAAGCCTTTTCTTGTTTATATCTTAATGCCTACAGTTTACAGTTCATGAACATCAAAAATCCATTATCTCAAAATATAAGTGTCATTTTGAGTTTGAAAGAATAATTATTCATATATTATAAATGAAGTGTATATCTTGTCTAGTTCAGTACAAGCATGGAGAAGACTGCTGACTTGACAGTCATCCATAAGACGATCATGGAAACCCGCCACAAAAGGTGCTGTATTGAAGCATGTTTGTGACAACCTGACTGGAAGGGAAGAGTTTGGTAGGAAAAGGTGCAGCCTGAAGAATATTGCAAAGTAAAGCTCATTTAAAAACTCTGGGGAGCTTCAGATTGTTCAGGAAATTGGTTACAACGGTTGCATTTCTAGCAACCTTTCTAGAAGGAGAGTAAAGGAGCACAGAATCCATGTTGAAGTCCAGCATGAAGTTTCCACAACTGGTGATGATTTGAGGTGCCATGTCATCTGCGGGTGTTGATGCACTGTGTGTCTAACAGGAGACTTTATGCTTCCATTTGATGACAAGCTTTAGGGAGATGCCACATTTCCTTTTCCAGCTGGACTTTCCCCTGCCCACAATGCCAAAACTACCACTAAGTGGTTTGCTGACCATGATATAATGGACTTGATTGGCCTAATTGCTTCATCTGAACCTTATATAGAATCTGTGAGATAGTGTCAAGAGCAAGATTGGAAACACATGATCCAACAATACAGACAAGCTTGAAGGATGCTATGGTCTTCCCTCCTCAGTAGGGCCACAGGCCGATCACTTCCACGCCATGCTACACTGACACAGTAATCTGTGCCAAAGGAGTCCTGACCAAGTACTGAGTGCATAATAAAATTCAACATTGCAAATTTTGTAATATCAAAATTGTAATATTCTAAGGTAATGGATTTTTATTTTCATGAGCTGTAAGCAGTAATCATAAAAATGAAAACAAAAAAGGCTTGAAATATTTCACTTTATTTGTATTAAATCTAGAATAGATCAGAGTTTCACTTTCTGAATTAAATCCCAAAATATATATTTCCTCCCAATTTATTTTGCTTTTTCAAGATGCACTGTGTGTGCTTGACTAAAATCCCTAAAATTGGACAGTAAGTGTGTAAACTGTTCACAATGCGAAGAAAATGTCAGCTGTAACTCACCACAAATAGCTTATCAGAGATAATAATGACAAGAACACAAATGGCCATTCCACCCAATCCAGTCAAATAAAGTTTTCTTCGTCCTATGAAGTCCACCAGAATGAGCTGATGGCCAACAGCAGATTTAGGATAAGAGTTAGGATAAGACTTCAGGATAGTTCTGTGTAATTTAGCAAATTGTGGCAAGTATGATATTCTACAACAGGCAGAAAATATGCTGAAAAAATTATGATTTATTTAGCAAAAAAAAAAAAAAAAAATGCAGAAACTGAGAAAGAGGTTGTTAGTTTAAGAGACAGAAAGAGTACCATTTAGTTATTCTGTTTGTGAACAGACAAACATTGCACATTACAAATGATGGCATCTTTCACTTGGAGGCATCGTTTTTATTTGAAGCTTACAGTGGTTTCATGCACTTACAGAGCCCAATATGAAGATAATGTGAACAGCTCCTTCTGTAATAAGGACTTCACTGTTAGTGATGCATGCTCTCTCATATATGTATCTGGAAATAAAAGCTACCTGAAAGCGAAGAGGAAAAAGTAGAGACAAATTAAGGAGTGGTTAAGGAAAAGTGAGTAAAACAGTACTCCATTATTAATACACCATCCACTCTCAATTCCATTATTAATACACCATTCACTTTCTATATCTTGCAAATGTTTCCTTATCATGGAAAGAACTATGTTGCCCTGTAAGTAATGTTTAAAGGATGCATCAGGTGCTTCCCATACCCCTAACTGAACTAGGATCTTAACTGGCATCTTGGATAGAAGAAGAAGTTTTTATAACAGAAGGAATTGAGACAATTCCCGGGGAAACTGTGAAGTAGGGGATGAGGCATTGGATCTCTTGGTGCAAGCAATGAAAAGGCTAAGCTTTATCTTGTTGTAGTTTCTGAGACATATGTTTTGATTGGTGATTATATCAAACGTTTGTGAGCTACTAATACAGTAAGAGTAGCGCTTTTTAATTACTCTAATAATCGGTGTTGCTGAAGCTTAGTTAAGTAAATGATGTGATACTTACAGCCTGAATTCCAGAGAACTGCTGAGAGAGGTTCATGATGATGGTGATGATGATAGGCCGCCGGTAAATGGGGTTACAGAACAGCTGAAGAATGGAAACTTTTTTTCCCATGGCCATCTTATTGGCTTCTTGCTTCATCTCCTGAACAGCATCCTCAACACTGTCACTCCCATGAAGACGCACCAACGCTGAGATATACAGTATACATAGGCTACATAAATATTATGCAAATACTTTCTGACATTGGGTATATCAGGAGGCCGGGGCCCTTCCTCTCAGTTTCCAAAAGCAATACAGTAGATAGATTATTTACACAAAATGTGCCCAAGGTGTGTTCTTAGAATCTTTCCAGAATAGGCTCCAGACCCATCCCAGCCCTAATGATAACAGATAAAGCACCTACTCAAGTTGAATCAAGTTGATTAAATTTAGAATAATCATTTTTAGCATTGTTTTTCTTTTTTAGAAATAATAAATTGGAAGAGGATTATAACAGAATATTGATAAAGCTGTGATTAATCCCTAATAGGGAGAGAAGACTTAACTTACCAGCGCGAGCGTCCTCCTCCTGCTGCAGGTTGATGAGCAGGTACCTGGGACTTTCAGAGCAAAACAGCAGCATTATGATCTGCATTGCTGCAGGCAAAACGGTCAGGCCCAGCAGCAGTGGCCAAAGATTAGAATCATCTTCATCTCCTTCAACTTTCTCTTTAGATACTAACACTCTTTTGAAAAGAAGGATCTGCAACAATAACAAAAGTAAAAAGAATTATGATGAGTCTCCCTCTGACACTGACACACACACACACACACACACACACACACACACACACACACACACACACACACACACACAAAGAAGCACATTTCACCTCGGCTATTAGCATGCCAACTAAAGACCCTAACTGGTGAAGTGTGCCAAATGCTCCTCTTAGTGCTGTCGGTGCAACTTCCGCCACATACAGGGGAGTAAGGCCAGTACAGAGACCACAGAAGACGCCAGTGATGAAGCGGCCGAGAATCAGCATCTCATACGATCGGGACACACCGGACAAGCCCATCAGCCCACCCCCGGTCACAGCCAAGACATTGGAAAGGAGCATAGATTTGCGTCTGTGTGAAAAAAGATGATGGGGGGGGGGGGCATCTGGGTTTAAGCCAATAAAAAATCATCAAAATATAATAGTTTACCTATTTAAATTTTTTTAATATTAGTTAGTTTAAATAACAAGCTAGCAGTGGTTTTAGTTTTTTAAAGCCAGCCTTATAAAGGTGAGTCAAATTAAAACTTTGCATATTTTTGTTAGCAATTGTTTCTATGACCGAAATATAATAATAATATGCTCATTTTGAGTTCTACATTTTTGCGACATCGTTCGACAGTTGACTTCTTCAACTTCCAGTAACTGTATTGGTTAAAATGATTGTGCAACCAATATTTTAAGCCAATCAAAAAACTTTCATTCTTAACAGTGTTTTTGATGGAAAAAAATTCTTCACAATGTTAGTGGAACCTTGGATTGCGAGCATAATTAATTTCGGAAGCTTGCTTGTGTATCAAAGCACTTGTATATCAAAACAAGTTTCCCCCATAGGAAATTATGGAAACTCTGACAATTTGTTCCACAGCCCGAAAATATCCATAAAACAATAATAAATACAAAATATAAAGTAGAAATAAAACAAATTAACCTGCACTTTACCTTCGCGACTGGTGTTAGATAAGAGCAGAATGAGGAGTAGGATGGCTTTCACACACACACACACACACACACACACACACACACACACACACACACACACACACACACACACACACTACAGGAATCACTCCTCTAAACAAATTGATCTCCCGCACTGCTTTTAAACTTTTTTTTTTCTTCACTGAGGCCTTTTTTGCAGTACAGTTACTAAAGAGCAGTCACTACACTTAGGCACAATAAAAAAACTGATTTACGTGCGTACCCACAAACATGGTCACTATGTTATAGTAAGCAGTACACGCTCGCATGGATGTTGACTATACGAGTGACGCACACAATCCCACAGCTCAAGAGAGAGAAGAACCATTGGCTCAGTTGTGATCACGTGCCGCTCGGCAGACAAAGCTCATGTGTACTACAGTACTCGTATATCAAGACCTTGCTCATGTAACAAGTTGAAAAGTTGAAATGAATTTTAAAATTTTGCTTGTCTTGTAAAACACTCGCAGATCAAGTTACTCACAATCCAAGGTTTTACTTGCATTTATATATATATATATATATATAAAATGCTCCTTATGACTTTTGCAAAGTACTGTATGTACAAACACTTCTATTTTCCTGGACTGATTTAAGCTTTGATTACAGAACACATTTGGCATGGCTTTGTTTTATCGCAACCCCTTTAATTTCCTAATTTCCTTCCAGAGTTGCATTCATTGTAAACACTCTTTGTGAGATATTGTGAGATCTTTGTAAGTTCTGATCACGATCTTTCATAATGTTTTTTCTGACCACAACTGTTCTTTGAAATTAACAACTATCTTTTCATAGTCTGTTAATCCAGTTACAATAATTACAGCATTTTCCTTTAGCTGTTTTTATTCTCTTGATGCCACGCAATAATTTTACTTTTCTGAAAATCAAGTCTTTTTTCATGATCATGGAATGAGTCTTCTGAAATGGTTGTTTGAAAAATGAGAAGCTACTCACTTCATTATTTAGGATTAAAATTATTTTTTTTTCCAGTTGATGCATATTCACAACTGCACTAATAATCCAATCATAAGTATTTTCCTATTTAAATCCAAACAGTGATTTTTCTTATGGCTAGGCAGTGTATTAGGAGTGTAGATACTGTAAGAGAGGGATATCTTGAGAGAGATGATAAAAGTACAAATAAATTAAACTTTTATCCTCAGTTGCTCACCTCCCAAACTTGTTGACCAGAGCTCCTACAGAGAGAGCACCAATAATGCCACCAGCATTGAACAGACCTATAGCCAAACCCCTCAAGCTAGTACCAGTGGATTCATCCATGGGTTGACCATAGCGCTTCAGAGATGCCCTTAATAAAAAGGGATGTAATTTCTGATCATTTCAGCAGGACAAATGGAAGAGAGAGAGAGAGAGAGAGAGAGAGAGAGCATAATAAATCTCCCAAGCAAACATCTACATATATATCAAATGCATTTAAGAGTCCAATTAATATAAAGAAAAATATTTTGTAAGATATATAGACAATACATTATTATTATTAGAAGTAGTAGGAGTAGTATTAGTAGTATTATACCACAAATAATATACTGCTGATCATTGTGTTGT
>JAAGKR010009153.1:693-27781 GCA_011419295.1 Clarias macrocephalus | reverse complement strand
CTCTCTGTCTCTCTCTCTCTGTCTCTCTCTCTCTCTCTGTCTCTATCTCTCTCTCTCTCTCTGTCTCTCTGTCTCTCTCTCTCTCTGTCTCTCTCTCTCTCTCTCTCTCTGTCTCTCTCTCTCTCTGTCTCTCTCTCTCTCTCTCTGTCTCTCTCTCTCTCTCTCTCTCTGTCTCTATCTCTCTCTCTCTCTCTCTGTCTCTCTGTCTCTCTGTCTCTCTCTCTCTCTCTTTATTATAATCCTGCATCTTCGCCAGCACGGCTATAAAACTCTCTTTAAGGGCTCACCAGGAGTGGCTCGGGTTTCCTGCACATCCTCATGTTTCAGACTTTTTGTCCTCTGACGTGTCCTCTGTCCCACATCAGCGTCGCGCCACCTGTTTTCCGATAGCCGTCAATGCTAACAATAATGCTAGCGCTTGTAAATCAGAAGCTGGACATTTTTATGCGCAGCTGCGTGTCTGTATGACGTTTACGATATAAACATACGAGTCCAAGCAGCGTCAGCATCTCCGAGGGGTAACACACTGTACTTTGGTCTTCAGGACCTTGAGCAGACTCACACATTACATCATCATTGTAATCATTATAATTACTGAGCAGTGATCAGCGGGGTCCAAGCACCACAAAGATGACATGATAACCGATGCTGTTATTAATTCAGGTTATTAATACTCACATCATCGTGGTGGAAAATGATTTGGCAACAACAAGAGTGGAGGAAAAGCAGGTTTCTAAATGGCTGAAATGGTTCTGCTAGAAAACCATTACGGCTGCCCTAAAAGAGAGGGTTCCAAGCAGACCCATTTGAAGCAGCACAGAAGACCTAAGGCAGGTTAGAACCCTAATTATTCCTACATCCATATTTGTGGTAGAAAATGTTTATTCAGGTTATTGCTGGTAAACAACTTCTTCAGGAGTTCTTTAGATGGAAAAAGTTCATAGATCCTGGGCAAGGTTCAACTTGGAACCTGTCTGATAAACAATGCTCTAAATAAGGAACCACTTCAAATCCACGGTTTTGGGACTAAACCATTTTTTTTAGTGTCTAACAAATTGCAATGTTTAATTAATTCATTGATTGATTGACAATTCTTGTTAATAATAATGTCTGCAGTATATTACGCTTAAGGTTCTTTATAGAACTTTTTAGGGTTCCGCAGATCAAGGCTCACTGACTTTTATTGGTGCACAAAAATTCCTTTTATTAATGTTCTTAAATTGGTTCTATTTACACAATTCTTCCTACTGTTCTAGGGTTCAACATAGAACTTTTAAGCATTCCATCCTTTTGTTTCATAATGAAGCTTATGTTTTATAGATCTTCAATACTTTTTTTTTGTAACTGCACAAAATTCTATTTAAGTAATTAAGGGATTTTTAGTTTCAAAAACTGGGTTTTACTTTGAATCCTTTTATAGTTAAACACTCTTTTGAAAGGTTCCACATAGAACCTTTTAATGCGATAGTTGAGGGATTTTCATGGACTTTGTCTGGGTTCCTTGTGCACTCTATAAAGATTCATTAGATAATCACGCTTCTGTACATGCTATAGAGTTTAAAGCTTTAAGAGTTCAGCCATTTTGCCTTCAGCTATTTTAGTCAGAGTGACAGAAAAGACTTTCTTACCATTAACATCAACACCATATTACACTATTAACAAAAAATGGGTCGTCATTGTTTTGTTTTTTTGTTTGTTTGTTTGTTTTTTTACCTAATTTAGTTTATAGTGCTTAGAGAAATACATTGCATAAGTGTTCTGCATTAAGGGTTCTAGTTTGTCTAAAAATTTTCTCCTTGGAATCCTTTCTAGTAGGGAATTACTTATTGCAGAGATCTATGTTCAGGACTTTTTTTTAAAACCCAAAAAGGTTCAACTTGTAACTTTGTTGTAGTGTTCTACACAGAACTTTCAAGGGTTATATAATTTTTGGTTTGATGAAGAAATTGGAAATTAAACCATCATGTCTGGTAAAACATCAGTGTTGAAGAAGAAGTTGTTCTTTAAGGATCTTCTAGGAGTTCATGGTATACATACAGGTTCTTAAAAAAAGATTCACCTTCTGCAGAGAAACCTGTATGATAGGGAACTTGTTTGATTTAGGGTTCTGGAAAAATAGAACAAATTCGACAAGTAAGCGGTTATTGTAAAGATCTTCAGGTACACTTAGCTGCCTAAATGGGTTCTGTGTGGAACCCTTCCTAATTGGAACAACAGTTTGTAGGGAGATTCTCTCTGCATGAAAATGAAATAGATTTATTCAGAAGCAATCCCTGTTCTCTTGAGCTTCATGTCCATTATTATCTTTATCTTCTGTGAGATTTCCTGCCTTTGGTCCTGTTTGTTTCTTTTTATCCATGCTGTAATTATCACGTTCTCAGCACAGGAACCCTCTGCCTTTATCCAAACCCGGTGAGATGCTGGACTTTGGAGATTCTCCAAGAACCACTTCAGTGGGTGTCTGAGGATTTCAGCGCACTCCGTCACTCCAGAACGAGTCTGTGTTCTTCAAAAGATCCTCGTTCCTTTTGAAGTGAACTTGTGGGATGGTTGCGGGTCGTCACTCGCCTCCTGCTGAACTGCAGCCTAATTGATGAAGTGTGTAAGGAAAGAATCGAGGATTGCAAATGAGGCGTCAGTCGGAGAGGCAGAGACACAAGAGACACGGACGGTAGCTCACAGGAGCCCGAGCGAGCGAGCGAGCGGGCGAGCGGGCGAGGCTTTATTTCTGCTCAGCGGGTGTGAGAATATTTTTGTACAAATATCTTAGAAATATAAGCAAATATATGATGGTGAGTGGACGCGTAGAGTGTAAACCTTTAAGAGTCATACGTAGATACTTTCTCACTGGTGGAAATAAATCACATGATGCATGGTTTCCATTTTTAATAATGAAAATAATAACTGTAGTGAAATCAGTCCCCAATTTGAAAGTAAAAATATTTTTTTTAGTATTTCAAATTTTTCTTCTTTTTTTGTGTTATAAATAAAATAATATTGTATGAATAGAAGTTTAATTCTCTATAAAAACATCCGTCTATTAAAGAATAACACTGAAGACTCTTTCCACATGAATTTACAATCTGTTTATGAGTGCAGCATGTGCTGTCCTTGTGTATGAGCTGTTACTGTTAAAACAATAATGTATTAGACCGAGCACATGAATATTAACCTGCATTGCTGTCAGAGCTGCTGTTCTAGAGAATTAATCAACACCAGAGTGCAGCTTCATTGAAGAAAATATAAACTACTGCAAAGATTTCAAGAAAAGTTTTTTTTTTTTGCTAAATTATATGTTATTATATATTATATTATAATAATATGATTATTTGTTAAGTTTGCATGCTGATATGCTTTTTTAGGCTAGCACACTAATGTGATTGTTTGTTAAGCTAGCATGCTAATATGAGTTTTTGTTAAGTTAGCATGCTAATATGTTTGTTAAGTTTGCATGTGAATATGATTGTTTGTTGAGTTAGCATTGTAATATAATTGTTGTGTTAGCATAATAATATGATTTTTTTTTGTTAAGACAGCATATGCTAATATGACTTTTTGTTAAATTAGCATGATAATATGTTTGTTACATGTTTGAAAATAGCATGCTAACTTGAGCTTTTTTGTTAAGCTAGCATGCTAATATGATTTTTTTCTTAAGTTAGCATGCTAGTGTCACTTAGCAATGAACTTTAACATTAAAAAGCTTTAACATTTCATCACTTTTAAATGTCAGCAGTTTAATGTACAGTAATGTAAGCAAACTTGAATACTGTTTAACGTGAACAGACTGCTCGTAAACAAATCCGCTTGCTACATGCTCATCTCCAACATGACTAAAGCTGGAATATTACTAAGCAGCAGGAAATCTTGTGCGGGTTTACACGCCAGCTCGATGCAATTTGAAGCTGAACGTCTCCTCTGTGTCACAAACGTCGTCCTGCTGCGTGTCAGAGGAAGATAAATCAGTCCCGGAGCTCTGACTCTCTCTGACATTTGACAGTCTTTTATAGCGAAGAAAAGAATCATTTCTGTGTCAGGATTCAGCGGCGGTGTATTGATCTCTCTCTCTCTCTCTCTCTCTCTGTCTCTCTCTCTCTGTCTCTCTCTTTCCCTCTGTCTCCCTCTGTCTCTCGCCCGTCCCACTCTGATTGACAGATGAAAATTGGTAACGTTAAGCATTTCATATGTTATAGCCCCTGACATTTGCTTGCCTGCTCGCTGTGTCAATATTGTGACAGAGATCGTCCTCTTTATGAGGGAACCGTACACACCGGGCACGGCCTCAGACACGCCCCCACGGATTTTATTTATTTATTTATTAACAGCATTTAAAAAGTCAGTAAATTTTATCATCTAATTATCTTCCATAATAAAAAAAAAAGTCAAACACCCAGCCAGTTTATTTTAAACAGTGTTTATTGAAATGATCATCTCTATCTATTATTGCCATAAAAAATGTACAAATTAATGATTAAAGAATAACCCAAGGCTTCTTTATTCTGCTAATATTATCGTCCTCCATGGTCTATTTTCCCTGTTTAATACAATGTGGGAAAAAAGCTGAACACAGTCAGGGTGTTTTTTTGTTCACTACCTTCCACAATGAAATCAAAATTTAAAAATGCTACCAGGTATGTTTCTTTTTATATTATTATTTTTATTATTGATTTTTTTTTAAGTTGTTTAATCCCAGTTTTATTGTCATTAATTTTTTTTTTTTTTTAATCAGGATTTTGCACCATGACCCCAAGCACTTTTTTAATGCAAGTGTGTGTGTGTGTAGGTGGGTTTGTGTTTATGTACTCTATGTTATGATTATAGATATGTTTACGGGCAATATTTTCTAACACAATAAAAAGTAAATAATAATAATAATAATAGTAATAATAATAATAATAATAATAATAATAATAATGATTGCACCAAAATATACCCAGCCATTTGTTCCCATCTGGTTAATGTAATTTTGTTTAATAAATAAATAAATAAATAAATAAACAAATAGCCATCCAGGTACATTTTATTGCTGTTTAATATGAATCTGTACCAGGCAGCTATGGGTTTTTTTTTTCAGCAGTGTGTAAGGCCAATATTATTGCATCCCCCAGCCAGGTGTTTTCTTTTTTTTCGGCGATGTTTAATGCCGATATTATTGTCCTCGAGCAGAAGCTCATGTTCGCTCATAATCGAGGCGTCTCCGTGATCACCGAGCTCATGTTTAGGGATGAGAGCGACGCTGACTGTAAAATTGAGCCTCTGTGATTGATTCGTGTCGCGCGGCGGCCCTTCGACCCTCGCCGTCGCCATGCAGAGGGGATTTTAGCGACCCGGCCGTATCTACTGCTGCCAGTGTGATTAGGAGATGATGTTGTAATCTGTTGCACATTAGCACTGGGATTTCATCAGGTTTTTTCCTGCTAGCCGAGAGGAGAATAACTCGCTGTGCTGTGTTTGAACTGCTCGACCCAGCGGGTGACGCCACGGCAGTGTGTAACGCTCGCTTTATTGAGCTACACGATTCTCATTAAGGAGTTTGTAATTATGAAAAAAATGGAGCCCTTCCCCCGTCTTCCTCCATGATGGACGGGGATTAGCGTCTCGTGCTCATGCTGAATACCTGATTCACATGCGCTGTAAGCATGATTCTTCTTTTCCTGTTATTACAGGAATTTGGGGATTAGAGAATATTCTTCAACCTTACAGATGAGCATCTCAGAGATCTCACACATCTCAGCCAGCCATGGATTTACACACCAGTACTCTTATTTTGTAAAAATTATACAGTTTGGAAATTATATTATTTTTTATTGCACTAGTCAAAAGTAAATTTATTCATAAATTGGGTATTTACACCACTGAAGTGTTTATGAAAATCCTGAAACCATTTAAATGCTACATATGAAGAGACGTCAGTGTGAAGCTAAAAATAATAATTCTTAAATCGTATAATTGTCGGTCAATTCTGTGATGTTAGATACAAATTACGTTGTTACGTCGCTTATTTATTCCAGTTTCTCACAAGTACAGTGAACATTCACAAGCAGTTATTAAAAATCCATAATCTAAGACAATAATACAAGCCATTCCATTGGGATAAAAATAATGGCACCTGAGGAAGAGGAGGAAAGGGGGGAAATGAATGGGGAGACGGGGAGGGTGAAGGAGTGGAAGGAGAATGTGGAGGAGAAGAAGTTGGAGAAGGAGGAGCAAAAGGAGGAGAAGGAAATGTAGTTGAGAAGAAGAACAAAGAGCAGGAGGAGAAGGAGGTGGAGGAGGAGGAGGTTGAGAGCTGCAGTGGCTGAGCTGCGTTAGCAGATGATTTCTCTCATGATTTGCCTAACAGGAACTCTTTCACTGAACTGTCATCATTTTTCAAATCGAGTTTTGTGGGTGTGGTCCCATGAATCTGTTGAACGATTAGCATCTGATTGGCTTTTCAGCACAAGCAAGCGATTATTTGCAGCTCCATAATTCTTTCATTTCTTTCATTCTATAATTCTTTAGTTTCTTCATTTTACTTTTGGGTTTTTTGTGATGATTAAATTCGCTGATCTAATAAAATAATGTGTTTGTTTTATTCATGAGAATTTTATTGCATCAATTTTAGGATTCAGGGCTTGATAATTTGTTCAAACATTTAACTACATGCTGTTTTGTGTTACAATTGAATGATGTTAGATTATCAGAACTTTACTAGAAGTGTTAAAAATTGATTCAGACTACAGAACTTTACACAATAAATAAATAAATAAATAAATAAATAAATATTCGTAAAATTGATGACTGACACCACCTTGCACATCTGTCTATAAAAAATCTTTTTTGAAAATTGTTTTGTGCAGCTTATACTCTTTAGTATGCTAATTAGGCCCAACCTCCCTTCCATTGCACTTAGATCATGTGACATGAGACCGCAGTTTTCTTACATTTTCTTCAAAACAATCATTATGGTGGACACTTGTTTGGGTTTCTGACATTTTGTTTGTTTTCACACCTTGTCGTGTGACTGTTGCTTTTGCATACTCATCGATATTCATTAGCATCTGCCAAAGATGGGCGAGTTCAGTGTTTATACAACAGAATTTATTTGCTATAGTGACTTTATTTTATTTCTTCCTCTTCATTTTAACACACATTCTTACACATGGAATGAAATTTTTTTTAACCATGTATAGTCTATCTTTTTTTTTTTTTTTTTGGATTTTTCCCCGATTTTCTCCCTAATTTAGTCGTGTCCAATTCCTCCCCGTCACTAGGGGGCTCCACATTAAGGCTACTACTACCACTCAGCCGGGAGGGCCGAAGACTATCACGTGTTTCCTCCGAACCACGTGACGCCAGCCGACCGCATCTTTTCGAACTGCTCGCTCGCGCACCGTTGGGGGCGGAGTAACACACCTAGAGGACGGCGCTATCCGCTCCCTCTGTTGCACGAGCTCACAGACGCCCCTGACTGGCTGTAGAGTCGTGATTAATGTGGAAGCACTAAGTACCTCTCGTCCCTCCCCTCTGAGAGAGCTCGGCCAATCAGCTCTCTCTAGACCTCCGGCTGCAAGAGGTTACAGCGTCACCTGGGATTCGAACTAGCGAATCTCCGGATGATAGGGCGAGCGCTTTACCACTGCGCCACTCGGAGACTGGTATAGTCGATCTTTAACAAATATTACAGTCATTCTGTCTGCAGTTCTTTTTCGAACTATATATTATTTACAAATATTAAATGAGACGAAAATTATTTCTATTGAAAATTTGTTTAATAATATGTTGTTGCATAAAGAAACAGAAAAATTCATTCACTTGGACCCATGAACTGATTCATCTGGTTCATTAAAAAGAGTCAACTTAAAAGATTTGCTTGATGAGTCACATGACTAGGGTCTAGCCAGGCTTGGATTGGCTGAAAACAAGGGAAAGAACTTGTGATGTGACACTTGTGATTGTTGGGTCAAAGTGATTCCTTCATAATGCGTCATCGACAATTAGTAGGCGGTTGTGTTACTAAGATGCAAAAGTTACTCCTTAATTGATTTCTATACTAATGAAATTATGATTTTAGTGGGACAGACCAGAGTCTAGACATCACGATGTTATAAAAAAAGAAGAAGAAAATCTCAGCTTCTACTGTATTGTGTATTTTGGGGACAAAAGGTGACACTCGTGTGTGTTTGCTTTCCAGGTCATGGAGTTGAGTTTGATGGAGTGTGTTTAAAGCATCGCTCGGAGTGTCGTGTGTCTGATCCCAGATCCAGGAATCCCTCTTTCTGCCCTCTTTTGGGCAGGAGTGTGTTTGTTGAGTAAATGTTTGGTCCTGAGCTCCTGAGCAGCTCTGTCTCTCAACAACAAGCCTAAAAAAATTACACGCCCTGCATCTGTCTCAGTATGTCTGTCTGTCTGTTTCTCTCCATCTGTCTCTTTGTCTGTCTCTCTGTCTGTTTCTCTGATGAACCTCCTGTTGTTTCTTCTCATGTTAGCATTAGCTTTAAACTCCTTCAGACCACAACAAAGGTCAGTGTGTCTCCCGATTATTGTTTGTGTTCTGGTCATTTATCATCTCAAACCGCTTTGATCTGCCTTCACACACACTTTGTTACTCTGATGTAGTGTTTATTCCACACAAAGTTTCTTAAAACGATCCTTTTAGCGGATTTGTACCTTCCCTGAGTTTAAATACTTAAATAGAGGCCATTCATTTTCAGTAAGCACTTTATCCTGGTCATTGTGGTGGGGAAGCCCAGGAGCACCAGACAGGAACTGGAAATGCACCATATACATAGAATGTTTATATGCATATATTTCAAATGAATTTTGTGTATCAACATTATATAGATATATACAGTATTACCTTCACACACGTCTTAACTGTAAATGTTTAATGAAGGTTTTTTTTTTTTTTTACTTGTTTTACTACTTCTACAACTAATAATAGTAATATTAGTTATACACCGTTTCCACGCTTTAACCGGAAAGCATACATACAGCATACATACAGTCTGAAAGATTTCGGAGTTTCATTAATGTCTAGGTTGTAGTAAGTCTATAAACCTTTAATTTATTTTGTCTAGTTTGTCTAAGTTTGTCTAAGTTTGTCTAAGTTTGTCTAAGTTAGCTTTTTGCCTGAAAAGTTTCAATGCTTACCATCTTTGGATCCCAAAAAATTGCTATACATTTATACAGTATGAATTTAGCAGTGAAATTGAATTACTCTCTTTCAGTACTAGCTAAAAAAGATACATTTTGTTAAAATGATTCAGTACTTACAATCTTGTTACCTAATTTCGCCAGTGCTTTAAAGACTGCAAGATGCAATTTTCCACTTACTAATTAGAATTTATCCAGAAAGTGCAGTTATATTATATGTTATATTATATGTTTCTATCTGTTTTTCTGAAATAATAGCTTAAATTGAATTGGTTCTACACAAATGGCAGATTAAATACTAGAATATATCACTGAACTGATTATTACCTGCAGAACTACTTACAGCTAATAAACCTATAATGTGTCAGTGAAATTGTGGTAATCAACTTTGGTACTTGCAAGACAAAGTAATTAGTCACAATATCAACGTTAATGTAAGTTTAAGCTAGGAATTATCAAAGTAATGTGGCTTAGCTTTTTGGTAAATAACAAGTAAAGTACAATAATTACACTGATATAAATATTTAGAATAAATGTATTTTAAAGATTTTCTTTCCTTACCGCTCTTGTTTTACCTACACTACTGATCTAGTACTTTGTACTTTGTACTTCACATTTAGTAGATGGATATGTAGAACATTACTGATGATCCGATGCGAGGTCCCACTCAAGAACATGTTCAGGGTAATCTTCATGTTGCTTCAGTTCACCTCAAAACATCAATTCAATAGAATCATCAGTTATCAATAGGCTGTGCGTTGGACAGCGTCTCGGTTTCAGGTGGTATTAAAGATTCATGCTCGCCCCTGAGATGGAGCTGTCTTGTGGTCAGTAATCTGGGCTTTCAGGGAGCTGGAGATGCTATCTCAGGTAATCCAGGGATTAAGCACGCACCCAACTAATGGCACCCAGCGAGCAGAGACGCTTTTTAGCCAAACTCCCAAAGCCCAAGCGTTCAATAGGCCATATGCATTTAGCATCAGGGAGGTCCAGAGGCTTCTCCACTTTCAGCTCGTACCATTTGGACACTTTGTGTTTGTATCCTTACTAAAACTACAAAACGAGTCTCTGCTTGTTTTTCCCCTTGTCTTGTGACAGATAGAGATTCAGTTCAATTTCCAGGAAAAGTCCTGCAGCTGCTCTGCAGTGTTTTCTGTACAAATGGGAATTGATTGTTTTCCATTTTCAACAAAAGGTTACACTTACATACCATTATCAGTTTCATTGTTGTCAACGTGATGAATTTATTTTAAATTATTCCTTGTTTTTGATGGATATTTCCTAAAATAAAAGTTACATTTTGTGTACTTTAAAGTTTAACCTTTTTTTCCCCAAGATAATAACATATGTTAAAATACAGGATATAATGTATAAAACATGATAAAACATTGTCTAAATACTCAAATTAATAATAATATTAATTATAATAATAATAATAATCCACAAAATTAAATTACAGTGTAATCATAATATTCTGTCTTTTACATGTTTAAATCTGCATAATAATAAATTGTGTATTACCTTTTATTTATTTTTTATAAACCTAACACTGTTCTTAGTTACATGCATGTATGTGTGTTTGTTTGTTTGTTTTGTTTTTCAGAATCTTTTTCCTGAAAAGTGCTAGAGGAAAAATCCATTACAGGGTTTAAATATACAAATTATACAATCTGTTTGATCGAGGGACAAAAAGAACCTCTTAAAGAAGAAATGATATAAAGTATATATATATATATATTTTTTTTTAGATAAATAAGGAATTAAGCATTTTTAATTAGTTGTTTTAATAAATCTTTGTTTTACTTCCTTAAACATTTTTTATTTAAAAAGAAGTAGACTCTTAGATCATTTAGAGCCTTTAATGGTTCTTTGATTGTCCTTCTGAGGGAGCCATTAAAGGTTCTATGCAAAACCCTGTCACAGAATGTTTCCTCATGAGAAATTTTGATTCTGAGAATGCTGAATTATTTAAAGAAATCCCAGCAGACTTTTTGGTTCTATGTATCTCCGGCTCTCAGTGCCGCTCTGTGATCATGTTGGTTGTTTAGGATGTTTTAGGGAAATAATCCAATTATAAATGACCTTGTGATGATCACATGATCTTGAGGATTTGTTCATATAAAGCTCGGGTTTTGTGACCTGGTGTAACCAGAGAAAATCTTCTATATTAAAGTGTATTGTAATTTATTGTGGCGTCTGGTGGCGAGACTGTAAGGCTACTCTTTAATTAGTATTTATTTGTGTTGCAATCTGTCACTGCCGCTGCACGGGGAAGAGGTGAAATGAGCGCCAATGTTCGCACTAAAAAAAAAAAAAGACTCTGCTTAAATAAACTCTTTGCACTTGACTTGAGCGAGACGTGTTTTTCTTGGAAAGGTGACGTGACGTATCCTGAATCTCCCACTTTCTGCTAAATGAAAAGACGGAAAGACGGCAGGGCGGAAAACAATACAGAACGTCACCTGTCCTGTTGGTCGAGTCATATCAGGTGGCAGATGTGTGCTTTCAGCCAACTGCAGATTAATGTTGTTTTTTTATTTATTCACTTAAGTTTCACTACAAAATATATTTACATTTTTAAAGGGTTGAGTTACAATTTGAATCTGGGCGGAAATTGTTTATAAAAAGCATAGCAATGAGCAGGACAAACCCTGCTGAACGCACTCTCATTGAACGGGTTTATTTTTAGTAGGGAGCTTAAAACAAAGTGAAGACCCTAATTTACTTTCCCTCGTGTACATAAGAAGCATCTCAGGCCCTTTTTTTCCATCTCACGTGAATCATTGCTGCTCATTTTCTAATCGGGGAGGATTACAACAAGGGCCTTTTGTGGAAAAGGGAGGCTTACATTAAGGGTCTCTGAGCGAGCAGTAAGCCAGAATAAAAGCACTTTCGGAAAGCAGAGAGCACTAAAAAGCCCTGCGTTAGTGTTAGCGTTAGCATTAGCGTAGATGGACGGGCGTACTAACGGGAAATGCCGTGGATCAGTGAATCAAAACGGATGATGCGGAAGTTGGACTCCAGTTCAGAGTAGCTCAATATATATATATATATATATATATATATATATATATATATATTTTTTTTTTTTTTTTTTTTTTTTTTTACATTTTTTTAAACAACTGTTTTTTGCCTATTAATAAAATTAGCCAGGAAGGCTAATGAGACTAAAATAGTTACTACAGTGGATGTGTAAAGCTCTGATTGGTTAAGATCAGGGTAAGAGGCGGGATTGTCCTGACATATCCAACTCCTGCTTGATGCAATTTTAAATTTAACTTATTCCTTTTAAAAATTGCAATAAATATTTAAATTTAAACATGTCCACATTGTTCCTTCCAATCATAGGAGCATAGCATCACTAGCCTAACCTGTTAGCTAAGTGAATTCTGTACCAGAAGCTCAATTTATTTTCTCATGTTCTCACTGATATAATCATTTTTAGAAACTAATATGTTACCATGACAACCAGTTGTCCTGTACATCGCTAGTGTCACGTAGTAAATAAGCTAGCAGCCCTAATAGCATGAAGCATGAAGATTAGAAGCAGTTATCAAGAAGTTCTCTGCCTAAAATGATCAAATGTCAGGTTTTTTTGTTTGTTTGTTTTAAATGAAAGCAATTACAAAGTACCAAGTGTAAATAATATTATGACATTTATAATTAGCATCTAAAGAGATGTTTAAACCATTTTAATGTTCAATCTGACTTTAATATGTCAAAAAGTTTACATTAGCTTTAAATGCAGTTTTTTAATTTTTCTAATTGAAACCCTGTCTAATAAGAAAAACCTTTCTAATTAATTATAACTAATTATAAGTTATTTTGATTGTGTAGCTGGGATACCAGAAATATTCATATACCTAATAAAGAATTAACTTCAATTTATTGTAATGATATATTATATATGAATGAACTCACATGTTAGAAGAAAGTGATACGCGCAAAAATGTTCACAGACACGCAGTCATGAGTTCAGCTTATTATCAAAATGTACTAACTTTCTGTGATTTTAATTTATTATAATTTATTCAGGTTTGTTTCTAGAGATGATTGGAGTAAACTTTTTTAATATCACTAAAATTAGAATAAACAAAAGGCACTAACTTCTTTATTTTTGCAGTATTAAAAGCTTGTGGTTTGACATCCTGTATAAAGATATTAATAATATATATATAGTATATATACAGTATATATAGATTTCTACTAAAACCGGGACTTGCGATGAAATTTCTGGTGAATGGAGGATGTAAAAGTGATTGACATTTAGTACTTAGTCGAGGTAAAACATCTGAACGGTGCCGTACATCCATGAGTGACGATTACAGCCGAGGTGTCTCAGGGCTCACTGCAGTCGTTCCCGTGAATAACCAGCGAGTGGAACGTCTGATCGCTGAAACTCGATGGATAACTTGTTATGGAAGAGACGAGTCTGTCTGTGAGAACTGTACACACACTCATTCACCAACACCGCTTGTACATTACAGTTATTGTAATGTACCCCCCCCCCCCCCAGGCCTGACCTCAGTCCAAGACATTTCCACATGATTGGGACATTAAAGGAGTTCCGGGAAGGCCGGCGTTTCAGACGTGAAGCAGGCAGTCCGATCATGGCTCCGATGTACTGAAACATCTTTCTACCTTGACGGTGTCCAAGCACCAGTGAAACACTGGGATAAGTGCATTAGTGTAGCAGGGGATTATATAGAGAAATCTTCTGTTATTCTGTGCAATCAAAAGTCCGGTTTGACCTGAATTCATGCAGCAAATAAAGTTATTACACAATACAGTATGATATCAGTGATGAAAAATTTAAATTTTCAATAATATTGTTATATAACGTGATATATATATTACTCAGGATATAACCTGATATTTGACACAGACATTTTTATAATATCATTGTGATTTAACCTGATGATGTATGATTTTGTTTTCTACATTAATGTACATGGTATGTTTTCATATAAAATCTGGGGGGACAAATAAAGGATTTTTTAAGCATCTGATGTTGTGCAATAGTTATTTATTTCCCATGTGGAAAAGGTTCGCAAAAAGAACATCATCACTTGTGAATTATTGTCAGCGGTTTGTTTTTACTGAAGCGAAACAGATCTTTTTGCTGCATGTGACGGAAAAATGTAAGAACGGTGTAGACCACAGGAGTGGCACGTCTTTGGCAGAAAATCCAGTGGAAAGAGAGAGAGAGAGAGAGAGAGAGAGAGAGAGAGAGAGAGAGCAAGAGAGAGTTGCCATGCTGTGGATAAACAGGCTTAGTTGTGCAATAATAAATATTTCTTTAAACCCAAATTGATTCGAGCGCTTATTTATGAACCTGTCAGGTTTTTTTTACTAGCTTGGAAAATGTAGACGTTCGCTCGGTGGATAAGTGAAATCCTCCTTTTCTGAGGTTTTGCAGCCACATGGCACAAAATAATCTCCGAAAATGTAAAATAAAAAAAAAACGAAACATGATATTATTCAGGACCTGACTAACTGTGACCTGCATTTATTTTCATAAACACTGCATGTAGACGTCATTTGATCTGTTTTTATCATTATAACGAGATTATTTTTCCATTTTTACCTGAAGCATCATTTTTATTTTATTTTTTGTTTTTAAACAGAGTTTGATGCTAATGTCATGGAAAAAAAATGTCATTACGTGAGATTTACACACATGGGGCGGAGTCTATTTAAAAAGGGGTGTGTCTAAGTGATGCCTGATTCTATTCTATGTTATTTGCATGTTATCCGGAAGTGAGGAGCTGTGTTTAGTCCAGTGCCACCATCCGACTGATGGAACTTCAATTATCACACTGAAACGTAAAAAGTCTTGTCCATTCCTCCAAACTTCCTCCAAACTGGTTGTTTCTGTAACAGCCTGAGCAGCGCCTCGTTTCCCCTCTCGTCTGTTCCAACCACTCAGCATTCAGCATCAGCCGTATACTAATCACCTCCTGATCATCTGTCATCATCTGCTCCTGTTTCTCACTGCTGCTGGACTTCAGGTAGATGATTTTTATATGCTTAAATGATTCAAAGGTCACTGTGTGGCTCAACAGACGCAAACACATTCCTCTGAAACTGCTCAGGTACAAGGACTGGGGGGAACATGAGGGACAAAAACTTGGAGAACTTCAGGAAGTCTGGAGAACCATTGCTCAAGACTTGATTAAATATACAAGTAAGTCTGGAGCTTTAAAGGCAAAAATTAAGAAATAAGCTCAAGACTTGTACACACTACTGTATATGTTGGCTTTAATTAGACTCTCACATGCTATAAATATTAAATTATTTATTAATTAATAATATTGTTACTTTAAGGTCCATGTTCTTTTTCACCCTGAGGATGTCAGATTAGGTGTGTGTTTACTTACACAGAGAAGTGAAGATAAGTGAGATTTAAAGATATTCATGTGTTATTCTTCTCACTTCTGTTCACTTTTCATCATATTTAGATTTGGCGTTTATTTGAGACGGGCCGCCCAGGGGTTGAACCACAGCTGGATGAGGATGTGTGTTTTAAATCCCCGACTTTTACCAGGTTTAAAGGTGAGTGTCTGTCATTAAAACACTACCTAAATATTCACACAGATTTTAAAAGGAAAACAGAGGAAAACTCCAAACTTTACTTTTCTCATGGCCAACTCTAGTGGAGATGATGAGGATATTCTGATTAGTCTCTTTTTATGTAAGTGTTAAAGTTTGAGCAGAATTAGCAATACTGTGCACACACACACACGCGCACACACACATGCACACACACACACACACACACACACACACACACACACTGCGAGAAAGAGACACAGTTACACTCGTTCCCTTATTCTTCTCTAATCCAGCGATTGGTTTTACCTTATCACCGAACTTAAGGAGTGTATTCCTCTAAGCTGCAGGATTGAACCGCCGTTCGATACAGGTTTGCAAAACTGAATCTGTTGAGCCGTGAAGATTTGATACGGGTATTTAAAGCCCTGCGTGGTATTAACCAATATCACAACAAATAGCCGCGCTTAACACAACCGGCGCGGATGCAAATAAGCCTGAGCCACACACACACACACACACACACACACACACACACACACACAGGCGGAGGTGGGAGAGAGGAGGATGTGTGTGTTGCCCCCCTACATGAATTCAGGTATCTGTGACGATTAAAAAAAAAAAAACAGTTTCACATTTCTTTACATTTACTCAGCTCTCAATAAAAATACCACAATGTTATTCTTAAAAGCAATAACACTATAGGCGGCACGGTGGTGTAGCGGTCAGCACTGTCGTCTTGCACCTCCAGGGTCCGGGTTCGATTCCCGTCTCTGTGTGCATGGAGTTTGTATGTTCTCCCCGCACTTGGTGGGTTTCCTCCGGGTTCTCCAGTTTCCTCCCACAGTGCAAAGACATGTAGGTTAGAATAATTGGCGTAGTGGTGAATGAGTGTGTGTGTGTGTGTGTGTCTATGTGTGTGTGTCTGTGCCCTGCCAGGGATTGTATCCTGCCTCGTGCCCTAATTCTCCTGGGATAGGCTCCGTCCCCGTGACCCTGAATACAGGATTAAGCGGTATAGATGATGAGTGAGTGAGTGATCACTACGTTGACAGGAAATAATCAAAGTGTGTGTGTGTGTGTGTGTGTGTGTGTGCAATGATACAGTTGGAGAAAATATATATATATATATTTGTCATATAGGTTGTGTTACCTTGAATTGGTAGCTAATCATATGTAAAAAAACAAATTATCTAGCTAGCTACAAAAAAAAGAGACATGATGACATTTAAATGCCTGACACTGTGTTAAAATAAACTTTATAGCTACAAAATACCAGATCTAAGTACCTTTATGTTCATAATAAATGAGTTTAACTGTACACCTGCTGTAGAGGAGACCACATTCCGTCTCTTCTCATTTAGCTCTGAATGTCTCATTTCTGACAAAAACTTTGAGTTTTTCACAATAATGTTAATTCGCCTTTCATTTTCCCTGATTTTGGCGCGCATGAGTTAAAAGCGCAGTGTTTGGTTGTCATACGTGCCGTGACATTTGTTTAGCGTGTGGTATTTGGTTGTTTGAGGTTTTTATTAGAGCGGATTACTGCGTTATTGGATATCAGGAGCCGTCTGGTGCTTTAAGGCAAACAGGCGAATCAGATTAATTTATGTACAATGTACCATGAAGCCGTAACGTCCCAGAAGAATTTAACATTCCAGTCCAGACCTGTTCCACATCCCTGTGTCGTCAGGAACCCCCGAGCAAAGGACGGGAATTTTAGGGCTCGGTTTCCTCTTGGTTGAGAAAATTGTTTGAAACCTGTTAATTCCGCAGCACTGCAGTGGGGCTCTGTTCTGGAACTCTGGATTCTAATTGGTCAAAGGAGACGGTGTTGATTTACTCTCTGTAACAGCAGCTTTAACAGGACAGCAGGTTTATACTGATGTTACGTCACTGTTTCCATTGTAACATCTCAATGGACACGCCATCTGTAGACATAATAAGTCATAAGTAATAATAAAAAGTCATATGTTTGTTTTTGGAATTTATGTAACATTTATGGAAGGAGACTCCAGTTTCAGTGCTTTGTAGCAGTCAGAGTTGTAAGTTTTGTAAATTCTTCAGGACAGAAGAGTTCACGCTTTAACTCAGTAACATGGCAATCTGCTATTTTTACTATTACTATTATCATTATTATTATCATTATTATTATTATTATTATATAGGTTAAAGAGAAAATAGTTTTACCAGTGTGAGTCCACTGGTAAAGTAGCTATAATGTACGCAGGCACAATTAATAATCACATCACATTCTTCCCTAAATAATTAACTCTAATTGTTAGATAATTTACACGGTATTAAAGGAATAAAATATTATCTGGACATTATCTGCTGTTACTGCACATAATCCAGTTGATCCGCGAGAAGACGGTGTGATGAAGCAGAGTTATTCTCCCACAACAGCCCGTCCACTCCGTACGTGAGATTGCGCGTATGTATTCTACGTTGCTAAGTAGCGAACACTTTGTGACGCTTAAAGTAGCAACAGATGGTGCGCAGTTATTTTTGCCACGCTGTAAAAATAACGCTGTTCGTTACGGAGCGTGAGGAATACTGCCCTATGGAGACGTTATTTGTCAGATTTAGCATGAAAGCCAAAATCCCTGCAGCCGAGTGCAGATTTTTGAACGGAGGAACTGAAACGCAATTGAAAGCAAGTTGGCAAAGAGAGAAGAGAAGAGAAAGATAGAGAGAGATTTACAAAGAGTGAGGAAGAGAGCGAGAGAGAGAGATGGACAGGGGAAGGACGAGAGAGAAGTCAGAGAGATGATCCGTCTTGTGATGTGACGTGGTAATGAAAACCAGTCGTCTGTGTGAGTCCAGTGTGTGTGTGTGTGTGTGTGTGAGTGTGTGTGTGTGTGAGTGTGTGTGTGAGTGCGTGTGTGTGTGTGTGAGTGAGTGTGTGAGTGAGTGTGTGTGTGTGTGTGTGTGTGTGAGTGCGTGTGTGTGTGTGTGTGTGTGTGTGTGTGAGTGTGAGTGTGTGTGTGTGTGAGTGTGTGTGTGTGTGTGTGTGTGTGTGAGTGTGTGTGTGAGTGTGTGTGTGTGTGTGTGTGTGTGTGTGTGTGTGTGTGTGTGTATGCTGCAACTTGACTTGCTTGCTGCAATGCACTCGAGTATGTGAGTAATGAAGAGAGATCGGATAATTCCATGTGTGTGTGTGTGTGTGTGTGTGTGTGTGTGTGTTTGCACTTCACTCATACTCTGGACTTCACAAACTCATTTCACACTCACTCTCTTAGTCAGTTACAAAGGTTTGAAACACACACACACACACACACACACACACACACACACACACACACACACACACACAGACCTGTATTGTGGTATCTGTTGGGACCAGATAATGAGATGATCTCTGAGGTCCTGGCGCACGTAGACACACACACACACACACACACACACACACACACACACACACACACACACACACACACACATTTTACAGTCCCCAATTTACATGCCTGCACAATCCTTGTATCCCACCTAATAATTTACATCATGCACACACACACACACACACACACACACACACACACACACACACACACACACACACCTTAGCCTGCATGAAATGTAGATTTTTTTTTTTTAATGAAGGAAAACTTGGTCCCCATTATACAGTTAGATGCTTTGTACATGGAGTCCCATGTCTTAAAGTTCCAGAAGTATGTTACCCCCCCCCCCCACACACACACACCCCACACGCACAAACACACACACAAGTACAATTATATTAAGTTCCCCATTACACATTTTGATCTGTGTGAAATCTTCTTCATGAGGACCGGGTCATAGGTCTTAGGTTCTGATGAAGTCTCTGTCGCTTTAAAAAAATAAAACTACATGCACGCACACACATAAACACACACACACACACACACACCCCACACGCACAAACACACACACAAGTACAATTATATTAAGTTCCCCATTACACATTTTGATCTGTGTGAAATCTTCTTCATGAGGACCGGGTCATAGGTCTTAGGTTCTGATGAAGTCTCTGTCGCTTTAAAAAAATAAAACTACATGCACGCACACACATAAACACACACACACACACACACATATAACACACATATATAACACAGGTCTCCAATAACTGTTTATAGTTCATCAGTCATCAAGCGCTTCTATATAAATATCCTTTTTGATAAGTGATGAAATTTCTGAGAAGCGTAAAGATGTGCAAAGAAGAATTGTGTGTGCATGTGTGTGTGTGTGTGTGTGTGTGTGTGTGTATGCATTGAGAAGCAGCAGGGTAGTTCTTCTCTCTTGGGTGTGGTGGGCTTTACGGATTTGGCATACGACTTTAAAGACTCTGGAGCTTCAAATCCACACACACACATACACACACACACACACACACACACATACATACTTAACCTGGCATAGTAGAGAAGGCTATTGTTCACACACACACACACACACACACTCACACACACACACACACACAGACACACACAAACATGCACATACACACACAAAGTCCTCATTATGCTGCAGAGGTGTGTAAGCGGACAGGTCTGGGCGGTTCTGTGTGTTTAAACACTCCTCGCTACACACTGATTGTTTTTGCTGAACGGTTGCTTGCAGCGACGGACGGATTATACGGAGTCATGTGATTCCAAGAATTAGTGCTCTTTTGAAACGTGTGTGTGTGTGTGTGTGTGTGTGTGTGTGTGTGTGTGTGTGTGTGTGTGTGTGTGTGTGAGACAAGCAGCAGAATCCACACACTCTCATGAATTTGCATGTTTAACTGCCTGGTAATTGAGTTCATTCTTTCATTTTACTTTTGTGTGTTAAAGTCTGCAAATTTAAAGACATATATGACATGCATTCATGTGCGTGTTGTGTGTGTTTGTAGTCTGTATAGTGTGTGCATGTGGGAAAACCCGCCTATGTGTGTGTGAAGCTTTGGTGACATCATGGCCTGTTTTTGCTTCATGAGCAGAACTGTCATCGCCGTCCAGACTGAAAGCTTTTCATTAATCTTTCATCAGCTTCTGTTTTTGCGTGTATCTCAGTAAAAGCGTGTGTGTGTGTGTGTGTATGTGTGTGTGTGTGTGTGGAGCTGCCGTAAAATGCACGGCTGGAGATCTGTGCTAAACTGCGTGCGTTTAAAGCCGAGCAGATTTTCCCGATTTGTAGCTGAGCTCTTTGTAAGAAAAAGTAATAAAAAATATTAATGTCAAAAAAACTAAAGATATCAAATAAAAAGGCACAGAGATTCTGACTTAAACCAAACGTTCTTGATTACGAAACATGCCCAGCTAATGTAGTTAACAAGCAAAGGAAGCTTAAAGCTAGCAGTTTAGCATGAGTAGACCTAAACCATCAGACGTCCTGTGGCTTATTGATGTCATTTGTCTAGACGTAACAGGAATATTGAATAAATGTAAATGTGAATCGTAATATTAAAGTCATAAAACTCCGTCAGCAATGAATATGAACTGTGTGTGTGTGTGTGTGTGTGTTGTCGCACAACTGAGCACAGCGATAAATCCGCTTCATAACGCACTCATCTCAAAGCAAATGGTGTGTTTGTAATATGCGATGGCTGCTCCTGCAGCGGGAACGCATCCGAACTGCGTGACAAGAGAAATCGTGTCCTATATATTGAGGTGGATTAGTGTGGGTTAGACTGGGTTATATGCACTAAACCCACACACACACACACACACACACACACACACACACATACACACACACACACACACACACAGATGATTCCTCATATATATTGTACCTGTATATTAAGGTTCAGCTCCTCCACCAGGCAGCTTTAATCTATAGCTCGAGGTTTCATTTTGTACCGAGTTGAGGTCATAAATCTGTAAAATGAGAGGTTTAACGCAAGGCTTATTTGAAGTTTTATTTTCTTTTACTTCTAGTATTTAATATAGACTATGGGAAAATAAAAATAAAAATTCTGTGGTGTGTGCTAAAATTGTATTTTATGTGCTTTAAGAAGTATAGCCTCATTTAGCTTTTATATATCGACACAATGTCCATTCATAAATTGGCCTTTTTCTATTTATTTACTGCATCATTACGGCATCATTTACTGACAAACGTTGTTAAAATTCTGTTGTCAGTGTTAATACATTGCCTCATGATGCCTTTGTTTTCTCATTGTGTGTGTGTGTGTGTGTGTGTGTGTGTGTGTGTGTGTGTGTGTGTGTGTGTGTGTGTAGAGGAGGTGGGGGGCACTTGCTTCATTGATTGTTTACTGCTTACATTTTGATAAACAATCAATAAATCAGCTATATGTTCTGTTGAACAACATTAATAATTTTGAATGTAGGTGACTAGATTAAAATCTCAATCTTAAAATCTGAAATGAAAGTAATTCTTCATTTCATTAAATGTTAAAACATTACATCCAAATAAACTGATTCAAGTGAGGTCTAAATCGTCAGTGTAACTCTGTAATAATGTGTGTGTGTGTGTGTGTGTGTGTGTGTGTGTGTGTGTGTGTGATGTTGTGTTATTCTGTATGATATTCTGTATGATGTAATGATTTTCAATAATAAAAGATTAAGTATATTTTATTACAAGTTTATTCCAATTAATTCTAATCCTTCAGTAGTAGCTTTAAATAGGCAAATTAACTATTCAAGTTATAGGAAACAGTTAACTATCAATACATAAATATTAAATTAAATTGTATGACATTTTAACTGTATATGAGATACAGTTTATTTCTGTAGGTATGGAATATACAGTTCTACAGTAAATGTACTAAGTATATGTTTTTTCTACATAAAAGAAAACTTTTTCACCATCCATTAGTGCTTTAAAATTAAAAAGCAAATAAAAAGAACATTTGATGTTTATCATTACTCAGTACTTTCCACACATAAATTTAAATTTTACCTAAAAACAACAAAAGTATTTTAGCTAACAATTTAATAAGTTTTTCACTGTAAAGCTTTATCAACATAAACATTTAAAACATGGTATTATAGAGCTCATTCAATGCATTTATTCCAATTTGTGTGTAATACAATATTTATAACATATTGAAATATTTATTAACATAAATATTGTGCGTAATGTTATATATGGATTATAAGATTAATTAATATTTATACACTAGGATTATTGCCAACAATCAATGCTAGCTAAACTTACAAATCTACTGAATTTATGAGAAATAAAATAATATTATTACTACATAATTTATTATAGCAATATTTATAGTAATATATATTTTTAATAATCATTATTTTTGCCACCACATATTCGTAATTTTATTTTTTATTTCTTCATTGTTTATTTCTACATAATATATTAACCACAGCTGTTATATTTATTATTATTAAGTACAAAATAAGAAACTTTAATTGAAAGTTTCTGGTTAACTATTATCTATACACCATTAAATGTATCATTATTTTTTTTTATTAAGTTAATAGATTACATGCTACAGTTCTATTAGTTAAAGTATACTGTTAGTGTTTGATGTCCCAGATGAATGAGATAAATAGTTTATGAATAAATAAATGACACAGTGTATAACGTCTGGTCTGTAAGTGGTGTGTGGATAATTGAGTCGACCCCTGCAAGTCTCTAATCTGGTCTTGTTCTGATTTGTCCTGTTTTCTGCCTTATCACTGCTAATTAGCGCTAATGGAGCGTTAGGCCTTTAGCAAACTAGCAACTCTACTGATAAGCAGCTTTAGGGCGTAGTGACCGGGAGGGCTTTACTTCATGGGTGGCCTTTGTTTAGGCTTACTGTGTGTGTGTGTGTGTGTGTGTGTGTGTGTGTGTGTGTGTGTGTGTGTGTGTGTGTGTGTGTGCACAAACACCTCATGAGAAATGTGATGCAAATTGATGGCACAAATGTAGTACTAGAGCTCAGGTGAAACGATTGTTTATTGTTGTTGTTGTTGTTGTTGTTGTTGTTGCAATCCATGCAAATTAAGATAATTAATCAATTTATCAACTCCAACTTTTGAAAAACTATTTTTGGGAAATAAATAATATAAACTCTATTTCTCTCTGTGCATTTTCTTCTGTCCTTCCTTTATTAGTTTCTTTAAGCCTTATTTCTGTCTTTTTTTCTTCTTTCTTTTGTTCTTGATCTCAAATCCTCGTCTTTCGCTGTCACAAAGAGGATAAATGAATTTGCATTAGACATGTAAGAGAGGAATAAAATCCAATTATATCATCATCATAACTGAGTAACTCAGATCTACATTTATAGCTCACTAAATATTGAGTAATATATTTTAAAAGATAATTCTATACATATTAGATATACTGTAAATCTGTTGGAATATATGGGTACATATTTAAAATGTGTTGTCAAGAAATGTATTGATTGATTTATTCCTTTATTTATTTTAGTGTGTGTTTTTTTTTCTTCGTTTTTTCGTCAGATTTGATTATGTGCTATTTATCAGAATGGAATTTGAAGGTAAAAAATCGAAGGCAGAAATTTGATTGCTTAAACGAGAATCTGATTTCGTCTCTTTAAGGCGTTAAACCCCTTTTTGTGAAGATGACAAGCGCCATCTGCTGGACAACATCATATTACCATATTACCCAAAACGGTTTTCACTAAACCTATTGCGCTTTTTGTCGTGTGTGTGTGTGTGTGTGTGTGTGTGTGTGTGTGTGTTAATGGTTCATTCCACGAACAGGAAATACGGAGACGTGTCAGAACTGGTAAAAAAAATAATAATAAATAAAGATATAAATCTGAACCGATGTTAACAAAAATAAATAAGTAAATAAATAAATAAATAAATAATTAGATGATTGGAATATAATTGTGTCAGTGCGCATGACTGAGCTGTGCGTCTCTTTATCTCTCCGCTTGATCAGCCTCTAGATTCAGGATTACTGCTGTTCTGACACCGCCATCCACCGGGATTAGTGAATAATCCCTTTAATTTTACCATCTGTCACCAGAAACAGGCTACAGGATGGTTATTAGCGCCGAGTGGATGTGAGTGTGAGACGCACACGATCCGGCCCGAGTCATGATCACATCTACAGGAAATAAAAACCTAAAATAAAAGAAGAAGAAGAAGAAGAGATGAAAATCACCGAACAGTGTCCGACATGAAACATCAGCGCGACTAATGCAGGAAAAAACCCCATAATCCCAAAGTTCTTAAAATGTGTGCAAGTTGCACGATTCCAATTTTCAGCATGGATAAAAACATTATAAAAAACGCAAACCCAGGTCAGTTTGTGTGACTAATTACAAGCATCTAATGCAGAACGCATCACAGTTTAAAACGAGCATGAATTATTGATTGGTTAATTAATGAATTAATTAATTAATTTTAAAATTGCAACCAGAAATTACTTTATTTAAATGTCACTGCGAAGTGGAGCTCAAATACACGCGCTGAATAAATTATAACAGTAGGACTGATAAAAGTATTTTAGGTCTCTTATTTTATTTAATAATAAAAATGAGATCAAATGAATTTTATTTGTCACCAAGTTAACTTTTTTTTACTAACTTGTTTGAAGTAATAAAATATGATAATTGAATTAATTTTATTGACAAATATATCCACAAATTTTTATTGCATAATAAAAGAAATATATTTTCAGGACCTGTGCATTTATAAAGACAATTATTTATATTTTCTTATTATAGAACAGGAAGTATTTAATCATCTACTTATTTAATATGATCTAGCTGTAGCCCTGTAGGTATGCAGATGTTTTGTAGAAGATACACATTCGCGTTCCTACACTGCTGGTTCTCAGTTCAGTTAAACACTGTACTCTGGGGCTCCTTAATATTTTTAATCCTTCGTTTTGTTATCGCATTTAGTTTAGTTTTTTCCTCACACTTCTCCGTCTTCCTGTCGCTTTGTTTCTAAATCTCCTGAGCGAGTTTCTGTTCTTAAACGCAGTCCACTGGACTAATCTAAGCTTCTGCTGCTGATCACAGCATTTATCTGGGATTATTGGAGTGAATTTACGGCTCGGTTTCTCTCCAGCGCCCAAATGTCAAGTCCAAAGTCATGTGTGCGCTAGCTTTAGCGTCGAGATCCCTGCAAAAGCTGGTAGCAGTTGATCTTTGGATAGAGCACGAAATAAATAAATCCTCTTTAGCAGATCAATATTCATCCGCCTTAATGCGGGAAGTGAAACGGCTGGATTTGAGCTGGCGATCCTGAAGAACAGATAATCGTTGCGAAACAAGCAAGAGAGAGAGAGAGAGAGCGAGTGGGGGGGGGGGGGGGGTCTTTTCCACCTGGAAGAAGTTTTGCATTAAGACCGAACAATAATCATGTGGAGAAGCTAATGCTAATCAAACCTGTGGCTAGCTCTGCGCATTTCTGTGTTAATTAGCTAACTGTCTAATACAGTACTAGCGCAGGCTTGTTATATTAATGCACTTTTTCTGAGATGTCATGGTTTCCATAGTTACGGATCAATCACAGGGACGTGTGAATGTATTGAAGTTTTCTGTAAGGACAGATGCGTGTGTGAGACATCAGTGTAAGGAGTCTCCAGTGTCAGCGCCGGTTCCTCAGTAAAGTGCGTGAGAACCTGCGGACAACCTTTTTATAACATGGAACGAGAATTAGAATAACAAAGTTGAAAACAAAACAGGAAGTGTCATCACACAGGAAATTCCCAGTTAAACCACTTAGCATAACATTAGCATAGCAGTCAAGAGAAGGTCAGGAGGTCACATCCCAGTCACAGTGTCTGCTAATTACCGGAAAATACAGTGTGTAGGTGTAATTAGTGGGTGTGGCCAGGATATAAATATTATACATATTTGGCACTGGTTTCAGAATGTGGGCGGAGTCACAAACACAAGAGGACACAAAGCACATTTTACCCTGCGACAGTTAGAACTAGTCTGAGGACATATTTGTGAGGAGGCACCACCTATTCACACACACACACACACACACACACACACACACACACACACACACACACACCAACATAATAGTTAAGTTCTTACATGCAAAAATTATACATTAAATAAAATCTCTATAAGTAATGTTTATACAATAAATTCTGTTGAAGAAAGCTATAAAAGTTTGTGCACCTTTAGGATGAAGCAAAATGTTCAGTTTCAGAGAAACAAAGCCTGATATTGCCATTTGTTTGTACGTTCAATTTCTTGTTATGTTCACACACACACACACACACACACACACACACACACATAAACACGCACAGTCTGCATTTCAGCCATTTGAAGATCTGAGTGATTGATTGATCTGAAACAACTTGTCTCATCCTCAGGCTTTTAAACTTTACTTGTCTTTCAGTGTGTGTGTGTGTGTGTGGCATGGTGTCCTTCTCTGCCACCCTGTCTGATTCTAAAATAGTTTATTAAACCTAACCAATAATTTTGATGACAAGCAAGCCCTCATCCCCTGCCCCATCCCCC